>JAPYZD010002382.1:0-16119 GCA_030522725.1 Ichneumoninae sp. B BG-2022a | reverse complement strand
AAATGATTTGCTGGTGTAGCAAATGATTTGCTGGTGTAGCAAATAATTTGCTGCATTTGTCGAGCGGTCGGGAGTCGCTCGGGTAGCTTCGTAGTTTGTCAGTGCCGGTAGAGACATGCGTGAGGTGGAGGGGCACTAACTCGCGTTAGTCGAGTTTCAGTAGTGCGACGGAGCAGTGTCGTTCGAGCAAAATAAACGATTTTAAAATATACAGTGTCTTTGTACAATTTTATTTCTAACAATATTCGAAGTAGTTTATAGGGCATTTGAATAAAAGAAAGTTCCAAGTTAGGAGTAGTGTAATCGGTAGCGTGTTAGGCTTGTAGGTAGGCATAACGATTAGGTAGGCAGTTCTCGATCCCCATCCCAGGCCGTTCTTCGCGCAGCTATAATAGGTAGTTCAACTATTCGTAGTCATCAATTTTTTTTCATAAATATTTTTATTTTTTGTTTCTATTAGCGCAGTGTATGCCTCATAAGATATTAACTTAATACAAAAATATATCATTATGAAAGTAACAGCGCAAGGGATACGAGGTCGCCCGGGACCATAAGCCGTTGCTACAAGCGGCAGTAACACCTATGCTGCTGCAGCAAATGATATTTGCTATCCGAGCAAATGATATTTGCTATCCGAGCAAATGATATTTGTTACCCTAGCAAATCCGACGCTAGCAAATATTTTTTGCTACCGCAACAAATACTTTTGCTGTCACTATGCTGACATACGGTATTTGCTACGGTGGCGTGTGCCATGCTGTAGTAACCAAAACTTTTCTCTGCGTGCAAAACGTAATTTTCCAATAATTTTTGGATGCCCGAATTCGCCCTATCGGATACATCAGACTTTCCTGCCCAGTTTTGCCACCTTGTCCGATCCGAAAATGATTGGAAAATTTAGTTTTGCCCAGAAACCCTTTTTTGCCCCGTTGCCCCATTTTTGCCCCGCTGTCCCCTACTTATTTGGTACCTAAGTACGGACTTGAAGTACATACAATCTGTGTGGACTTTTCAATAAGTATAATTTTAACGAGACCTACTTTCTGAAAATGTATTTTAAAATATTCCATCCACGGACGAGAAGAGACTCTTTTCAGTTTGTTCAATGAAATTTTTTATGAAATTTTTTAATGTTTTTTTTAGGATTTTTTTTGTAAAAAAAGTGAAGAATTGAAATCAGTCAGTGATTTTTACAATGATGAAGGTGCGGAATTACTCTGCACCTTTTTTTGAAAATCTAAAAGACGCTTAACGCTATGAACCTAATTGCAAAAAGTACTTGATACTTCAAGTACTTGTGATACTTTGAACCTGAAGTATTTATTGATACTTTGTCCAACTCTGATCATTATTAATGTTCATTCTTCCATTCTGGAGGTATATCCGAAACTCGATGCATAGGTATGCGTAGGTAAGTATATATAGACTGATTGATTGCTGGAAAGTTAAGCTGGCTCTCTATTACGATTCTCGAATAATTATTGAAATAGATCGGAGCGGTGAGGGGAAATGGATGGCGGAAAGGGCGGCGGAACAGGGACGGTGCAGTGGCGTATGAACCCGCTGAGGGAGCTCCATTGTACGATGTTTGCAGATTAAACGAAGAGCTCACTCCGCTCGATCAATTGTCCGCACGTAATCCGCCAAAATTTCGTCGATCCAACCGCGTCAGTTCGCCCGAGTTGAAAGCGGGGAGTCTCATACAGAAACGATGAAATTCATTATCGGTTGCGCTTGGCAACCATTGTTTATGGGATTTCAAGTAGAAGTGGTAATGACCAATGAGAAATTACATTCTTGTGGTATGAGAATAAAATCGTACGAAAAAAAAATAATAAGGCGAAATGGACCGGTAGAGCAATTCAGGGAGTTTTATCGATTTACACAACATATTAAAATGTTTTCTTTGAAACAATATGCGCGAACCTCATTTGGCGCTTCAGGTTAAAATAAAGAAAAAAAAGATACGAAGCTAAATGAACTTTCCTGCAATTGTAGTAAAAATTAATAAAGTTGATTAAAAAAGTGAGTTCCTTCATTGCATGCTGCATTTTAATTATATCCTAGATGAAGTATGAATTATTAAGTCGTTACATAAAAATCGAATTTTCATTATATTTCTGCACGAGTCCAATTTACCCCATCCTCTACCTTACATAGACAAAAAATGAACAAGCTCGCAAACTATAATGATACACGTGCGGGGAGGGGGTGAAAAATCCTTTTTTTCATTTCTTCTCGTTATTCCAACTTTGCTGAAAAATGGGAGCGCGACCAACTTTGCTCATTGTGTCGTACAGCAGTGTAGATGTATGGACCGGGGTATATTCTCCACTCTTACGTGGCTCCTACAGGTAGATAAAGCACAGCTTGCATTCAGGTTGCGAATGTATGCCGGAACAGGGAAGCGTGTAACACGCAGAAAAAAAACCCGTGTACGACATAAATAAAGTATTATTTCAGCGTGTATCTCATTCCCGTACCCTCCTCAGCCCGGCTATTGTTCCAGAGCAGTTTCCAGTAACCTTTTGCTTCGACGGATACAACAATGCGAGGCGAATCTCGGGGAGTCCCCGAAACCGCGGCGTAATTAAGTATACTCGGTCGGACACTCTCCGCTCTTCACCGTGTCATTCGCAAGCTACACTCACCGATTGAAATACTCGGTCTGCTTTTGACAGTCAATTTACCGTTATGAATGTCCAATAATGGCCCATTAGGAATTCATAGCGAACCCGTCGCCTTCACCGATTATTATCGCTCCCTCCGGCTCGTTGGCGCGCCTGTTGTAGCTTTCGGAAGCTCGACTGCTCACGTAACGGCTTCCACATCGGACTTTATACACCCGATATTTTTACCTTTGACGAGGCCGAACTGGCCTCGTTCGCGATATAAAAATTTTCATTAAAAAAGTTTTATCGAATACCCGCAGAGTCCGACGGGAGGGAGCGAGGCAAGATGACGAAGTGAAAAAAAATTACTTATCGGTAACGGCATCGTTCCACGGGGGACTTTATTAATTTTCGGGCCTGACCGTCCCGTTCCGCTCATTAGTTCTTCACCGGGTATTCCTCACCGACTTTGTGCACCGGTGAAGAAACCTCGAGTTTTCTTCTAGCGGGTTTCGTAATAAAATAACCGTGGCGTGTTGCTTAATACCTAACGCAGCGTGGAAAATCAGAGTTTTTCCAACTTTTTCGCGGGGCGAGTTGAGAAAACGGAACGGTGAGTGAGTACCAACGCTTTCGGGAAAAGTTTAAGGGCAGAGGTCGGGGGGTTTGCCGTGCAGGCGCGTGCATCTCGAGGGCGGTGAAGATATTTCACTCGTGCAAAGGAGAGTGCGAGATCAGTTTCAGGGTTTTACCGCTACTGTTGACTCTGGGATTGGTGTGTTGAAACTAGAAAATGGTGGCGTAATTTAGTTTCGCAACAAAGCTCTGAAGATATTCATTAACAGAGAGGAGCCCGCTAGGGGTCGCCCCAAGCGCACCCCCGGCTCGTACCTTTTTTTCGCTCGGTTACATGTCATACGGAGAACACAATTTCCACCGGCAATTTCAATTCGCGCAGAGAAAAGTAGAGACTCGAGCTGCTATTCCATCTCTCGAGGTTCTCGACTGGTATTGCAGCTTCTACCTCGGCTGGCCCCTTCGCGGAAACGAAAAATTAAAGAAAAAAAAGGAAAAGAAAAGAACAAACAAGCGTTCGCAAAGTTTCCGCGAAACATCTCATTTTCGAATTACTCCGGAAGCAGCAAACAGTCACGTTAACTCGGGGTAGTGCCGTTCCCGGGATATGTTTTAATCAAGCGCTTCATCGAGTTGAAAACTCGAATATTATTGCGCCCCGTCGCTCGGATATCGTGTTTTCTTCGCTCGCCCGGCAGGCTACGACGCCGGCACGGAGGAAAGGACCTCGTCGGGAATTGTCAACTTTACGTGCTTACCGCGGTCACGAAGACCGCCACGAACCCACGAGTAGTTTCGGTATATACAACGCCCGATTCTTTTTACCCTTCCAATTTCTCCTTCACTACCAGCTGAAACGTTTTTTTTATCAACCTTTTTTTAAAGGTATTGTACACTGAGAAAAGAAATTAGTTGGATTAACCAAAAGTCGCTGCGACATACGTTCAAAGCTGTTATTTATTTGTTACAAATAAACCATTATTTTGCTAAACGATTATATACTTCAATTTATTCAAAATTTGTCGAAATAAATATTTTTGTTGTAGGGTAAAAGTGGGGAATATGGCCCGGTCCATATATCATTGATTTACGTGTTAATCGAGGTGGGCCATATTCACCACTTTTACCCTACCAACAAAACACACCTTTGAACGTATGTCATGGCGTATTTGCGTAATCCAACCATTTCTTTTTCTCAGTGTAATTTGAAGAAAGTTGGACGCATATTATGGTCTAGAAACATGTTTTACTTGTCCTAAAACACTAAAGAGTCATTTTCCCATTTTCGTCTGTCCATGTCCCCCATCAAAAAAACGCAATAAATTTCCAACGCGTCTTCGGATTTCAGCTAAATGTTTTTAGTGTCTTCCGCATGAGAAACACAATAGTGATATCAAATGTCAGCTTTATTCGTCGATTCGTCGGCCGTGAAAAAAAGAATGTGCGTCGAGTGTAATACGGAGGTCGATTTAATCGGATCTAACCTTGTGAAAAATTCTAAAATTAAATACCAACGAGCAAGGCCGCCGGACTCCGTATGTTTATCCATCGCTAGAATACGGTATGTGCCGTGGACGCCGCAGGGATAAACGGCATTATTGCTTCGAGGAATTTTACCCTTACGGAACAGTGGATAAGGTAGCCAAAATCTCGGCCGTTCGCCGCGCGGTCCCCGTCTTGTTTCTTCAGATATCCGAGATATAGATTTTCCGGCGGAGGGTCCGGTAATTCGTATACACGAAGGTGGATGCTGTCCGAGAGCGGACGCGGTGGACGAAGTTATACTGTTATATAAAACGACCACGTCCGTTCCCAGTATTTCATAACCCCGTACCGTAACAGTCTGCCAACCCTCATTGATTGAGCGAGATACGCGGGCGGTACTGCCGCGTTAAAGCTGAATAGCACTGTGGAGCGAAATAAACTAGCCAGACTGTACCCTACGCTGCCCCATTTTCAACAAAACGGGGAAAAAAGCGTGGCGGGGTGTACACATATGTACAAACGACTGTTTCCGTCTATGTACACACGTATACTTCATCCGGTCGGTGCAACGCCGTCAGCGGAATTTTAAATCCCTTTAAAACTTTTGCGCGGCTGAAACACCGAGATTTTCTCGCGGTTTTCTGGAATTCAACTAGCCAGGACGGCCAGTTGCAAGCCGAGGATAAGCCATTTGTTGATGTTCGGCAAGGATCAGCGAATAAAACTCGATTCAATTTCAATCCTCTCTCCCTTCCCCAACTGCCCCGATGCGATTGTTATTTGATTGGCGACGCAACGACCGATCGACGATTGGCGAGGACCAATAAAGCGACTACATATTGTTTGATATCCCGTTGCAACGCATATATGCTATGTAATTATGGGGGCGGAGAGAGTGGGGCAAAATGAATCGCCATTTGTAATTTTCCGTGAAAAATTTGTAAAAACGACATATTGTTTGATATCCCGTTGCAAAGCATATATGTTATGTAATTATGGGGGGGGGGAGAGAGTGGGTAATATGAATCTCCATTTGTAATTTCTTCAATTTCCCGTGAACATTTTTTTAAAAAAGGCCCATATTGACCGGGACTCCCGTTTTGCCCCTCTGTATGTATCGTCGAGCTCATAATTGCGCAATACCCCGCCAGAAATACCGTACGTATGCCAGGCTTTTGCATTTATGCGCATCACGTATTACCCGCGAAAGGTTCGCATATGTTTTTACGCCGAAACTATAATTACGTGAAACTTTTTTCGTATACGAGAGTACCGTTGTCATGCATGCGTGATTCTTGAAATTATTATAATTATTTTCTGTCTCTCGGTTTACCCTCGGTTTTTTGTTGAATCTCTGGTCGTGCTCGAAGGAACGGAAAACGGAATTAAATTCTGCTTTAATCCCCGCGCTCGGCGTGCGCGAATTTCGGCGTCGGCCGAGGATGAGCCTTTTTAGAGGTATTACCACGCAAAAAAGTATTAAATGGCTGGCGGATGAAGAGACCGAGTATATGTTATCTATACGACCGGCAGAACTTTCTATGTACCTATAAATCTACAAGAAACGATTTTGAAGACGACGTCGCTTGGGAACGGGACGAGTGACAAAATCGCGACATTTCCTTTTCTGGATCAGCCCCGTGGTTCGCGCGCGTATCTGTCTGTTTTGTCGCCGTGTCAAAGTTGCAGAGTAAACGTGCCACGATAAATAAACAATTTTCTTCTCGATCTATCGGCGGGTCCGAGAGCCCCGACCGGGACATCCTCGCGCTCCGAGGTTCACGTACGACTGGTGTAACGAGGAAAGAAATCGATAATCATTTTTCAAAAACGTTGCTTCCGCAGTTCGGAAACGCATTCGGGGGTCCGGAGTGATTTTCCTCGAGTGGCATCGGTGCTCGAATAAATAAAGGAATTTTCAACTGGTCCGCGAGGGGGGAGGGGGGAGGCGGCGGCGTATTCGAAAACAGTTATTATTGATGGTGAAAGAAGCTGCTTGCTCATACCTACGTTTCTCATTTCCGGTCGGTGAGACATGCACAAATCACCAAGTAATTGTTCAATGTAGCGTAGTCAGGACCGCTCGGGCTTGGGCTCGCTGCTTTTCCCCCAGTGAAAAGCGAACGATGAGGGCGGAGAGGAGAGGGCCGAGAGTCAAGAGAAAAGAGTCTCTGCGTGTATGTAACATTGATAAAGGCCACAGTGACGGGGAACACTTGCATAACTCTCGACGAGGGGGTCGTTCGGAATACATAGGAGCTTTTACCGCGGAAAAGTGTGTGTGGAAAAAAATTATTTATCCAAACTGGTAATTGCGATGCGCGAGCTTTTAAGCTCAGCGGAGGGGCAACTCCATCACCGCTGCAATTTTCGTACAATTCATTTCTAACTGCTTGTATCATTTTTATACAATCAAGGAAATACACCTTCTACCGTCAATCCACCGATGAACTAAACCTAGCCGTATTTTAAAATTGCATGGATTAGATTAAATAAAATCACTATAATGGTCAAGGGGAAAAGAAACTTTGCCGTGGTGCAAACTAAATTATTATATAACAATTCAAGAGAAAAAAAACGCGAATTACTAAACGAGTAATCTCGATTCTTTTTCACCTTTAAGGTAGCTACTGCGTGGTGCACTAATCATATGAGTGCTAAATTTTGACAATCCAAAATCAGATGAATGTATTGACCGTAAAAAAGGTTGATTTGTATTATTGGATGTAACCTTAACCAAGAGAAATATTAATCACGATGGTCTTGCAAGAACAACTGGTAAATGCAACTTTCTATGATAGTATGTTTTTGTTGGTTTTTTTTTTTCAAAATAAAATCCGTAACCGGTTTAATGTACCACGGTTCATTTCGTATCTTAAACCTTAAAACACGAAGTAGATGTTTTGTAGGTTTGACCATTTGTAGGTTAGGCAATTTTTCCCATAAACAAGCTACCGTTAGTTTTAAACGGTCAAAACTATTTTTTTATCTACTTGGTGCTTTCGTAGAACAGCATTTGAGGAACAAAATGAGTCATGGTACATTAAAATTTGTTGATAAATAAGGGTTCTTCTTTGAAAAAACTCCATGAAAATGTATCATCATTGAAATTTGCATTTATCTGTAGGGTAAAAGTGGTGAATATGGCCCACCTCGATTAACACGTAAATCAATGATACATGGACCGGTCCATATTCCCCACTTTTACCCTACATGTATTTGCGAAAACGTCGTTATCAATAGTTTCCTTGATTGACGATCCATGTAGTAAAACAAATCGACTTAATGTTAATAAATTGGACAGCATTGTGGATAAACAATTGTCAAAATTTACCACTCGCTTGACGAATGGTCCGAACAGTAGATACCTTAATGATACCTGTCTCTCATCGTATGCAAACCATATTAAATGACAATGACCCGAATATTACGATGGAATATGTCAGAATCTACGTGGATAGAGAATTTTTATTATTTTTTAATTTTTCTTATTATTATTCACGCAACGAATCCTTTTTACATTAATGACATTGTGGGAACGTGCATACATATTGTGTAATAAAGTTGTAAAACTTGTAATAGAAACTACAAGCAGATCGAGTGGGTGAATGAGTTCGTAAATATTCGTGCTATGCATGCGCTCGCATCCGTCAGATCCTTGCATGAAGGACGGACCGACGAACTGATAAATCGTTGATAATTCCAATAAAAAAGGCTCAATTAATTATTTAATATTATCTGATACTTGTAGGTCCAGAAGTGGAAATTGACCGGGGAAATAGTCCCTAAAATCTAATGGTCTAGCAGCAAAAAAATGCGATGGTTACATGACGAATGTGACGATGGGTATATTCCCTTTAAGAGAGGGCGGTACGCTACCCACTCGAGATAAAAGCGGACGGTCGTGGTGAAATTCTCACGTCCGCGGCTCTCCTCACACCGAAGCCACTCGTCTCTCCTTTCATCTTCATCACTCGGGCCAAACATCCGGGTAATTGTTCGAAGCCATACGTCTTCGGAAATAATACGTGACGGCAAATTTTAGAGCGAAGGGCGCGAGGTGGCAGTCTCGCGGGAGTAACGTGGGCCGAATAGCCGTGTCGTTGAGACGGTTATTTCGCCAGTGTCGTCACCAGGTCAGCCACCTACAACGAACAGTGGTAGCTTCAACGCAATAGGTATAAGAGGATAACAGAGTAAAACACTCTCTCGCCGCGGGCGGCTCGTTGCAACTCACCCGACGGCAAACCCGGGCGGGGAGTTCATATACATCCCGGGTGGCCCGTGCGAATCCCGAACCCTCGAGCTTTTCGGCGAGAGCTTATTCTGGTTTGGGTTCTCCGCGACGGAGTCACAGGCTTCTTGCTCTCGCGTCGCGTGTTACACCGCCCTCCCTCTCGAACAAAATCTCGGGGAACGGGGTAACGCGTTTCACCCGGGGAAGAATTATAATATTTCAGGGAAAAATAAAGTTTCCCCAACGACGGTGACATCAAAGGAAAGAAGTCTCTACCGCGAGATACTTGAAGTTCTTTGAATAAAGTAAGCGGCTTGTCGTTACATTTTTGCCCATTAAATAAATGTGGCGATGACCATCCGTTGCCCGGGCCTTTTGGGACGACGGAGTTCACCGGAACGACCCACTTAATTCCAGCAAGATATATTGAGTTCCATGAAAGTTACCTTGCGGACAAAAAATTTATGAATCTAGTCACGTAAGCCCGGAGTAAATAATTCGCCGAATTTAGATGCCAAGAATCCTGGCATGCAGTTCGTTACTCGGGCATAATCTCCAATTATAACCTACGGAGCTCCCAGGTGCCTCGTCTCCTTCCGCGAGGAGCTCTCGAGCCGCGTAATTGTCACAACCTTCCGGACGGTTATAACGGGGGAAAAAATTGAGGGGTTTTTATTTTTTGTTCCAACTCGCGCACGCCGGGCAATTATTATCATCGACGCACAGGCTCCTAGGGCGGTTACAATTCCCGGCTTCGTTCTCCCTCGTGAGGGGACAACCCCGGGAAAATGAAAGTCGAGAAAAGAAAAAACTTTCAATTAACTGCACCGGGGAGGAATCTCTCCCCCTCTCCCTGATTTAAGAAAACTTTCACCATTTCCTTGCCTCGTTCTCCGCCTCCGTCCAACCCCACACTCTTACCCGACGACCTTTGTCCCCTCTTGCCGGCAACCTTACGCCGGACCGATAAACTTTGAATATTAATTTAAAGTAACAATCAGACGAATAGAGCCTCGTGCAGCTGGACCGAATGAGGGGATTACGAGGTCACTGTACCGTCGGTCGGTACTACAGTGCATTCGGGCAGGTCAGGAAGGCGAGTGCCGAGGACAAGTGTTCCAATTGGACCGGTGTCGGGGGAGAAAGACCGCCCCGCGTGTGTGATTGGTCCCTCGCCTGGGTCACGTGATCCCGCACTATGTAACGTGTGAGAGATATTACTGTACCTGGAGAAACGACTGGGAATCGCCCGACCGCAAGCTCCTCGGAGATGAATTTAACAGACGCGCCAGCGGTCGTGCAGGGACGGAGAGCCGTCGCTTCTAATCCGCACAAGGGGACTGTACATTTTCATCTGATCTCAGCCGGTAACTCGCTCGAGCTGGCATTATTAACCGGTAAATCGTGTCCCGCCCTCCCCCGCCTCTCTGCCGGCACCGGTGACATTTTTAAAATTTTTGCAGCAAAGCTTCCATCGGCCTTCGATCGCGCTGAGTTAGTCTCTCCGGTCAGCCCAACGACACTGCGGACTTGGTGCCCAGGCCGTTACATTTTACCGTTGCGTCGAGTGAAATCATCAAACTTTGATTATAGCCAAATTAGATTGCGGGACGCAGTTAATATGCACTCAAGAAACTTTGATCGTATACCAGTTCTGAGAATACGGCACGGGAGGGGGAATATACGAGCCGGTAACTATTTTAATGAACCCTCAATTTGCTTCCCTAAATAGGTGTAAGGATTCGTACTTGGAAGCTGGCGTAATACGCAATAACAATAGTGCGCCGCGATCAGGCGAAATGAAATCATATTGCCTTGTTGTATCGTATCCAAAGTGTTCGAACTTGTGTAGCGCGACGGAGCGGAGGAATTCTGCGCGACGTGCCGCCCTTAACTTTTCATCCCCTCGCCGACACCGCCAAGGATGGAGATGAAGAATGGAACGCGGCGACGCGTAATATCGTATATAATGCTTTCAGCGAGATTGCGCGATGAAATTCTATATGCTCCGTTGAGATACGTCATTTTGTGGCTTGTTTTTGTTTTGTAGGGTCGAGAGACAACAATAAAATTGTGGGGTTGAACGATAACGCAAGCAGGACTGTCGGGCTTGGTGAGACGCAGTATGCGAACTAAGTAGTAACTGTCCGCGGGTTAACGAACTCTTCGCGAGCCAAGCCGTAAATTGGATGGCACGATTTCCCGATGGTGAGGATTTTATCGGTATTTGATAAACTATGCGTCTACACGCGATGCATATCGGTCAGCGGGTTTACGGATAGGCGGAGGGTACGGTGAACTGAGCAATCAAGGTACGAGAGTATGTATCTGTATTGTAGGTGCGCGGCGTAGGTGCGGAGGCATCGGAACACACGGGCGCGGTGAGATAGATGAAGAGAGTCAACGCGCGACGCACTCATTTTTGCTGAATATAAAAGTTTTACGAGGTCCAACATGGGAGGAACTGATGAGTCGAGCATGTTGTGCATGCCGTTGATCAATCAATAATAACTGCCGCTCGACGTCACCCTGCTGTACCTACCACCGAGGACATACGTACTGCGCGATATCTCTATTATTCATTCTGGAGGGTGGGCCAGTACCGGCCAGTGAGAAATATCGTCCAACGGGTAAATCCGATGGCCTCGTAGAAATCTTTGGGCGTTTGATCGGCGCCTGATGAGGTCCTGAAAAGCCTTATCAGAGCCTGATATAACGTCGTACAATTTCGAGCAGGGATGAAGTTCGCGAATTTAGATAACATTTTCCAATAGACTACCTCAAAAAAAACTTCTTTTTTTACATCGCACCCCATGAAACGCCAGTTTATATCATACTATTGCAAGTTGTAGAAAGGAAATGTTGTGTGATTTTTTTTAAGAGGTGGCGCAATGAATTTTTGTATTTCCCATTTGATTAACACATAAGAATTTGTTGTCTCCAGTTTGCACGGGATTGTCAATTTTCAAACAGAACGGACGGTCATAAAAATAGTGGCATCGTACAGCTTGTTCAATTGTCTTCAAATAAGCGCGATGCAGAACGATTTCGTCTGCACAGTCTTCAAGAAATTCAACTTTAGATACAAAATAGTCGAGTTTCACTTTAAATTAATGTGAACAATTTGCGTTTTTTACGAATAACTCGACTACCGTAAATTGGACGACCATAATAGTTATCAATCTTAAAGAGAATACACAACAACAAAAAATTATTCTGGTATGATAAAAATTGAAGGAGCTATCGTTTATTAAAGTTTGACGTCGAAGTTATGTCGTCGCAAAGTGATTATACTCCGCCGTATAACACGATTGATCAAATCACACAAATCCGTCAACAATTTTTAATAACTTAATAACATTACCCAATGATTTACAATTTAGTATTCCAGAGTAATTAGTCGGTAAACCCTTTACATCTATTGCGTAGATAATATCGCACCATTTTTAAATGTTAACAAAAAAAAAATGGATGACTCGTTATTATTCATCAGCAATAGTTCGTACCAGCTAGCTAAACTTGTCTTGTCAATTATCAATAACAGCCAAATGCCGCTCATGTTACAACCTAAAACGCCAGTATTTACTGAGTGGGCGATAGTTGACGCCTGGCAGTTTGAAGGTTTTTTTTTTAAGGGAATTCTTAGTGAATTATCAGGCTGTTTGGAAAGTCTTCTAAGGGTAGAGGAGAATATACTTTCTTAGGGGAAGTGTTGATGGAAAGTTTTTTAACGGCTAAAGTATATTGTTTCCGAAAATGTGGTCTCCTGGAAAATGTGAGGTTAGGAGAACCTAGCGTGGATCTGTGCGCGTGGGGTCGGCAAGGAAGAAAGGTGTTGGATCGGCGACAGGAAGCAGTAGCGACGCGGCAGCGAAACGGAACTACAGCAGGTTCGGTCGGTATTGCAGGCAAGGGCCCAACAGCGATGGCGGCAGGGAAAAAGCACGTGGCAGGCCGCCAAAGACGCCAAATACTGATGGCAGCGGGAAAAAGTTTAAAGAGAGTAGTAAGAAGACCGAAGATCAGGGCCAAATGGACGCATTCGTGATCAAGGGTGACAACCCGTTTGTGGGTCGAGAGTACGTAGCTCGCACGCCGGTGGTGAAGGAGAAATCTGGCGGAAATATTGTTTTCAATAACGAGGAAGCGGTGGACGACCCGGATTCGGAAGCGGACGATAGTGTGGTGGGTCGAGGAGGTGAGGAAGGCGAGGACGGTATCGTTCCGGTGGACACTGCGTCGGAAGATGGCGAACAGGATTTCGGGCGAGAGAAGGGTGATGACCAGAATAATAATGTTTTGGAAAAGGCGGAAGACTGTGCACAAGTCCCATTGATAACGTGAACGACGGAGCTTAGTGACGCAGAGAGTAAAATGCGCATGTTTTCAAGGAATATGGTAGCAGAGGCAGAGAGGAGAATGAAGAATTGGTTTGGTCAACAATTAGCGGAAGTAAAAGCACAGTTGGACATAGAGGAGGAAACGGATAGTGCGAGGCAGTGTGAGTGTTGTGAGCGATGGAGGGAAGAGGTTGTGCCGCAGAATTGTGGTCTGGAAGAAGTGAGAGAGCAAAGGGAGAAAGAAAGGAAGCTGTGGGAGGAGGAAAGAAAATTATTGCTTGGGATTATCGATAGATTGGCACAGGACTCGAGCATGTCTAAAAGAAGATTTTCGAGGTTGAAGAAAAGTGAAGTGTTTGACAGCACTGGTGTGGACCATGGAGTAGATGTCAGCCTCGAGACAGTGAGCGTTGCGTCTCAGGGATCGAATGCTAGTCAACAGTGCCGAGGGAGAATCCATAGAACCCAGGTGATGGGAGAAAGAAGATTGTCGCAAGGGAATAATAGGATAAGTGTGTGCGCGTTTAACGCGATCAAAATGAACTTTGAACGGCAACCGACGTTAAACGAAGAAAATGCCTTGCACGAAGAGCATAAATCAACTGAGGACGAGAGGGGGCTGCAACGCCAGTGGCAAAAGGACAAAGCTAGGAGCGGGTTTAGACATCCAAGAAGGTTGAGTTCAAACGAGTTGGAAGTGGAATTGGAACAACGGAGGAGACGAAAAAGAAATATACGTGTGGTAGGGTTGAGAGCCACAGCAAAAGGTGTTAAAAGGGATCTTGAGAAAGCGATACTGGACAGGACGGGAGGGCGGCCTTGGATCATGAACACGTGGTCGACTGGGCAAGGCGTGGTAGCGGAATTGGGATCGATGCAGAATAAAATTGAGATCATGCAGAGGAACTACCGTGCAAGACGGGGTGGCGTTCTCATTTTGGACGACCACACGCGAAGGGAGCAGGAGGTGCAGGAGTGGATTGAGCTACAGGCAGAAGAAAGGCGACGAAAGGGCGAGATTGTCCGCACCGGGTACTTGAAATTGTGGACCAATGAGGGATGGAAGATTTGGAATGACTTAGAGGGTTAACTGGTACCGGAGGCGCCGAGACGAAATAGTGGGTTTCGTAATGAACAGGCGCGTTTCAAAGGGAAACTCTAAGAAGATGGGCATACGAGTGGTATCATGGAACATCGCAGGGGCAAAAAAGATTAACGGAGTGTGCCACTGGTTGAAGAAGTTTGACATAATTGCATTACAGGAAACGTGGACGGAAAAAAAGGATGAGAATCACGTGCTGAACAGTTTAGATAGAGACTTTAAGTGGTTTTTTAAGCCGGTAATCAGGAAGTCTAAGAAGGGTAGGGCGATAGGCGGACAGATAGTAGGATTAAGGACAAAATGAAGAATGTAAAAAATGTTGTATGCAAAGAATGGAAAGAGGGTTTAATAATAGAAGGTTTGGATCTTGGAGCGGAGGAAGATTCTGGTGTGTTAGTGACTGTGTATAATAATTGCGGTTTCAAAAATCTGGAGGTGGAGTTGGAAAAAATTGTGAGTCATGTGGAAGAGAGAAATGCGTTCGTTCTGTTAATTGGTGATATGAATGCGAGAATCGGAAATGATCAAGGAGGAGGCGGAGATGGTGACGAATGGATTAGTGGAAGAGAATCACAAGATAAAATTAAAAACTCTGAGGGTCGAAAGCTTCTGAATTTGTGTGATCGGAATGGGTTGATAATAATGAATGGAAGGTGTGAAGGGGACAGGGAGGGGCATATCACGTTTGTTGGGGATAGAGATGGATCTGTGATAGATTATGTAATTATAAGTGAGAATAAAGAGTATATTGTGAGAGAAATGAAAGTGGAAGTGCGAGCGGAATCAGACCATCTTACCTTTTTGCTGGACTCCCAGTGGACGGGATATGGGGGGTCCGGGAAGGAGAAACAGTAGAGTCGCAAGGCAAGGAAAAGCATTTTGTATGGAAGGTAGAGGCGGCCGAGAAGTATAGGGAAGAGTTTCAGAAAGGTTGGGAAGAAACTCCCAACCTTTGCGAAAGCGCGAGGGATAGATGGAGCAGATTGTTAAAAATAGTGAAGAAGGCGGTGGATAAAGCTGGTATGTTTAAATTCAGAACCGCCTCTACAGGGAATCAAGAAAGGGTCAGTGTGAACATTAGAGAGCAGAGGGGCGTAGTGTGGGAACAGTTAAAAAAACTTTATCAAAGAAAAAAAGAAAGGAAATCTCGGGGTTAGAGAGAGACAATTGTTAAGTGAGGCAAAACGGAAGCTGAAGAAATATATTAAAGAGGAAAAAAGAAAGGAGTGGGAGGAAAAGTGGAGTCAAATTGAGAACTGTGATAAGTTAGCAGAGATATGGGACGCGATTCGACCCTTTAAACCGAGACGAGTGGCCCTAGGTAAACAAATTAGCAAAAAGGAGTGGGTAGAGCATTTTGAAAAATTACTGGGTGGCGGAGGCGAACCGGAAGGAATGTTTGGTAGTTGAAATAGACGCAGCTCAACAAGGAGAGGAGAGGCAACTGAACAAAGATATTCAATGGGGAGAGTTGATACGCGCTTTCTCTAGAATGAAGAATTACAAAGCGGCAGGCGAGGACGGGATAGTGATCGAGTTTTTAAAGGGAATACCCGAAGTGGGTCTGAGAGAATTAAGTGACGTTCTGAATATGTTCTGGATCAACGGGGAAATCGGAGAGGGGTGGGAAACGGCTAAGATTTATCCGTTGCACAAAGCCGGAGATGCGACTGTGGCTGCGAATTTTCGGGGGATATCTCTGTTGGATACGGGGTACAAACTGCTCGCAAATGTACTTACAGGAAGATTGAGAACTGAGCTGGAGGG
>JAPYZD010002381.1:0-16120 GCA_030522725.1 Ichneumoninae sp. B BG-2022a | reverse complement strand
TTCATATCGCTTCTTCATAAAAGTTGAAAATTGAAATTCGCGACGCTTCCTCTATGAGGAAGCCAAAAATACAGACAATGCTTCCTCATAGAAGAAGCTAAGCGAATTTCAATTTTCAACTTTTTATATTTCCTTTAAAAATGTTTTTGTTATAACGCAATATCAGGAACTGATGTTATACACACAAGAAAATGTTATATAATGTTATATAATGTTATGTATATAATGTTATATAATGTTATGTAATGTTATGTAATGTCGCGAGTTTTAATGTTAGGCATTCGAAACTAATCGCGATCAAAATGTCTAAATAGTGCTGCCCCCTGAAATATTTTTAAAAAATTCCTCCGACCTTCAAAGAGTGCATGTGATTTTTTTCAGCAGGGTTTTCCAGGTCAGAGAACTCAGGTGATCGAGAAGCCAGACACTAGTTATTTGTATGGCAAGGGCGTAGAAAGGGAGTTGTTGACGAGTGTGAAAATGTGGCATTCACACGATTCAAAACTCCCTTGTCTACGCCCACGCCATTCACATAATTTTTCCTAACAAATTCACGAAAATTACGCTTTCCGTTCCCATGAAGTTTGCGTAGAACGGCACTTTTCCGCTCTAGTGCGGGAAAAAATACCATATTAGGTTTGTACGCATGCGTAGTATTTTTCCCGCACGCGATGCGAAAAGTGCCCTTCTGCGCATACTTCACAGGAACGGAAAGGGGGATTTTACGTAGGGTAAAAGTGGGGAATATATTTCTAACTCATGTGATTACAGCACTCGCCTTCGGCTCGTGCTGCAAACTCACACTCGTTAAAAAAGTTTTTCGCCCTCGTGGAGTCATGTACTATTTTGTCCGCATGGTCCACGAGGCGCTGCCCCTGATATAATCTTTTTATTTTTCTTCGAGCACCAAACTGTGCCTGTGATTTTTTTCAGAGGGGTTTTCCAGGTCGGAAAACTCACGCGATCAAAAAGTCAAACCATATTTTTCTCTGCATGCACTAGGAAGCATTAGTCAATGAAATTTTTTTTTTACTTTCTTCGACCTTCAAAGAGTGCATGTGATTTTTTTCAGCGGAGTTTTCAAGGACAGAAAACTCATGCGATCGAAAAGCCAGTGACAATATTTTTTCTCCCCATGCACCAGGAGGCGCCGTCCCCTGAATTTTTTTTCTTCAAACACCAAAGAGTGCATGTGATTTTTTTCGGCGACTCCTGGAGCATGCGGAGAAAAAATATTGTCACTGGCGTTTTGATCGCGTGAGTTTTCCGACCCGGAAAAACCCGCTGAAAAAAATCACTTGCACTCTTTGAAGGTCGGAGAAATTTTTTAAAAATTATATCAGGGGCAGCGGCTCCTGGAGCATGCAGAGAAAAAAATATCATCAATGGCTTTTCAATCGCGTGAGTTTTTTTAATAATGTGATTTTTCCGACCTGGCAAAGCCGAAGTAAAAATTCAAAAGCACATCCCGAGGATCAATGGAAAATAAATAAAAATATATCAAATAAGAGACTCACCTCATGTATTGAGAAAAAATAGGTAGCGAAGGTCCCTGGTGAAATGGCGGAAAAAAGTGGCCAACGAAACCAGTTTTTCGGCCGTTTAAAGCTACCCAATGACATAATCACATTAATGAAATGTTATATTAATTTTATCGTAGTCCAGTAATTATTTACAACGCTTCAAGTATTAAAATACTAGTTTGCACGTCTACGTTGAAAATTTAAGTATAGGTTAAACGTAGTTGAACGGAGCCATTGACAGTCAATCAATCATCTTGACTGTCAAGTTAATGATTGCACGAGCATTGCTAACTTCTATGCCAATTGAAATTATTATTATTCGCTTCTGGCGCGCGATTCCAAGCCTTTTCAAACCGTCTTATATGCACCATCCTATATTTTAACGCTGGACAATGGAAAACCAGAGTACCCATGAACGCCGTAAATTCTCTAATAGTTCAAAGGGCCGTTTTTCTGAATTTTCTTATGAACTTGACGATGCGTAAAATCTTATCGTCTGGTAATCTATGGACATTTTCACAGAGACAAAAATGAGTTTCTGGGGTTTTACGGGTTTTAACAATTTTGTAAAGACGCACGGTGCTACGTTTAATCCAAACGGTAAACACGTGAATTCGAATAACTCGCCCTTATAAATGAAGCGCAAAATTGTCCTGTTTTTCTTCTTTGGAGGAACGACTTGGTACGCGTCTTTCAAATCTATTGTTGCCATAAAATTGCTGACACCGATTAACCTTTTCGCGACTTTCCAGTCTTTGATTTTGAAATGCTCCGTGTCGATTAATTCGTTAAGATGTTTAAGATTTAAAATCATTCTGTGTGGACAATTCGGCTTTGGTCTTAAAAAAATATTTGATATAAATGGTCCTTTCGACATGATGCGCCTGAATTGCGCCTTTTGAGATTAATTTTTCAATTTGTTTTTCAATTGGAATTTGTTCGTTAGCATCCCACATGGGTCCGATCGGCGGGCGACCTTGTTCCATACCCTTGAAACCATTTCCGAATTACGAGATCCATGGTTATCTTGGACCAAGCGTTGACAAAAAATGTTCCGACGCGTCCTGTTGGTTTACCTACATCTGTCGACGATGTCAACGGGGTCTTCCGTAATGGTGAGTCGATTCAACGCAGTATGATGACGTCTTCGCCTCTGATCTGACACCCGCTCGACGTTGGCCGGTGATTGTACGAGGACTTGTACGTGAGGCCTCTACTTACGACGCTCCGCTTTCCTTCGGTCCAATTTTTCCTCAAGTCGAATTTTTCATCGTATTTCATTCTCCTTATCTCCTCATCCGTTGTCCCGTAATCTAATTTTTGTACCGTTTAAATGTGACGACACTGACATAAAGCGAAAGAATGAAGATGGACGCAGGCGCGCGCACGTGCGAGGCCGCGGAGCACGATAGGGACATTTTTTCCCTCGGCTTTGAACTTTGTGACCACACTGTCGGAAGGGGCAGAGGGGGTACATCTGTGATCTCGAGGAAAAAGCGGGAATTACAATTAAGCCAGAGCAGCCTATACCATTAGGGTTGCCCGGGGCAAGCCCTATCCAGAGTAGCCCAAGGCAACCACCCTCCGGTTACCCAGCGAAATCACTGACCGGGCACCCCCCAGATTCGGGGCAGTTGGATTTGACTCCGGTATTCTATCCGTAAGCCTAGTTTCGACCATTGTGATCATATCATTGACCCCCTCTGACCGTATTATCGAATCCCTCTGACCTAACTTATCCAAAGGGGTCGGAATATTTCGGGATGAGAGGCCCGCCGTAAGGGACTTTAGCCACTGTAGGACTTTAGCCACTGCAGGACATTTGCCACTATGGGACTTTCACGATTCTTGACACGGTGGCAGCGGCGGGTACAACAGCGGCAGCGAGACATATATTATAGAGACATAGACTTCCCAAAAAGCGTATGTATGTTTTTTTGGTCCACGCAATTGTGAGAACTCACAATAAAAAATTCAAAATACGATATTGCGTCGAAATATCGTTGTCCTTTTTTAATTTCGTCATCCTGCTTAGTTTTGTGCGGTACGGTATGGTTGACGCCGTGGGGTACGACGAGTTCAGATGGCCTTTCCTTGTGCGCAGGCCGCTCGAGGCAAAGGCATGTACATGTGAGCCATGCTAGTGTCACGAGGCAAACTGAACAAAAATATTGAAAAATATACAAAAGAGCTTACAGCGAGAACAAGGTTGACTGAATTTATACTGGGTAATTCGCGTTGTTTTTTACATACTTTTGCTGGCGCGTAGTTGGCCGTGAACTGAGCAAAGTTACAAAGGCGTTTTTCAAAATTCGCAATAGTTATTTAGATATAAGCATTATAAATTTGAATGAACAGACCAATCAGAGCAGACAATCTTGCCGCGATGGGACGTTCGAGAACACCGTGCGAAGGTTTGACAACATTGGACGGGGCGCAACTTGGGTTATGTGATAGTTTTTGCGATCACGCCGGAACTGTGCAGACCGTCCAGCTAATCTCTCCACTGGATAGATGGAAATTTCCGGCACTGTAAAACAAAAATTCGTTTACCGAAATAGTTTTATTATTGTCCATAAATTTTTGTTTTCTTCAAACGCCCAATCAGCTAAGGCCTCATATACGACCCAGATAAAAAAATCTTCATATTTCAGTAACCTAGGTGGTTAAGAATATTTTAATCCTTCCGGAAATGCGAATTTCAAAAAACGATGGCAGCTGGACCGCTTAGAGTAAACACAAATGTTTTACTCCATGAATCTGTAGCAAAACAAATTTAATCAACATATGAAGCCCTCTGTTGCGATGACTTGCTAAAAAATGCTTAGGAGGCTTTATGCAAAATAACAACGAATGTTTGAATACGAAGATCTGGATCAGCCGATATTATTCCAATGTTCGGCCGGATATCGATTTGCCAACCTTTGGCCTCTTGATGCATTAACTCACGAACCACTGATCTGCCGATTTTAGACAAATATTCCGCCGAGTAATGGCTCACCACTAATTGGTTTGACAATTTGCTCGGCTGAGTATTGACCCACCAATTGTTGGTTTGTCGCGTGAGGCCAATGTTCGGCCGATCATGAACTCACCAACCATCAGTATGTCGATTTTAAGCCAATGTTCAGCCGAATATCGATTCGCGAACCGTTTGTGTGTTGATGCATGAACTCACGAACCGCTTGTCTGCCGATTTTCGGCCAATGTGCGGTCGAATATCGATCCGCCAATCGTCGGTTTGGCCATGTGACGCCAACATGTGGTCACCAAGCAGCGGCTTGCGAAAGTGTATCTGGGTGTCAATATAAGAGCATTCAGAATTACGCCTTATTTAACTCGCATAAAAAATGAGTGTTATTTTTGGGTTCCGTACTCCGTAGTACGGAACCCAAATAATGACGCTATACATTTTGACAGAGTATGATCGTTATGAGAGTTCTCACAAAAGAGAATACATAAAATATAATCTTTTACAGACACGCGAAGCATAAAAAAGGGATAGGGATATTTCAACTATTACAATATTCAAAAAACTATACGTCATAACCATTTTCGCCGTAGGGTGAATACGCCAATGAATGGAAGATTAAGCAACTTAGAGACTTTAGTCAACTGTAACTCTCTTATTTCTGTCCAAATTCTGGACAACTCTTAGACGATTAGATTAGTTAGACTTTACTCTTTTGATTCAGATGATTATAATCCGTATTTTAGGCACGTTAAAGTCTATATAACAATTTAAAAATGAAAATGCAAAAAACCCAATGAATGGGCGCTCCTGCCAATGAATGGACGGATGACATCCAACGAATGGACGCAATTATAAAATTGAATAGTGAACAGTGCTAGTGAACAATAATGTTCACTAGCAAAATAATGATTAATGAAATTAACAATATATTATTCGCCACGTTGCTTCACAACGGATGGATTGAGTATAGAAATCAAAGCCTAGTCGAGTAATGAAACATAATTTATTCAATAATGCAATAATCGTTGTCATACGGTGTTATACCATTATGGGTCCATTGTATTAAATTTTTGTGAACGTGTGACCATTGTTGTGGCAGGTTGTGACTTATCCGATTTACTCTTTATTAATTTCGCCATCTTTTTTTTCAAGCTTTGCTACCATGTCCTTTTTCTTTTCTATATTTTTCGCAGATTTAATGGCCTTCAGCTTTGCTTGCTCTTCTTTCTCGATCTTCATAGCTTCCCGTTTTGATATTATTTGTTGCTTTTTCTCAATTTTAGCTACAACTGTCTTTTCTTCACGGAGTCGCCAAGCCTTTGATGAGATAGTATAGATACGTTCTTCTTTGTTCACAGCTGGCTTCTTAGCTACGTAACTTTTTTGAGGCCAGAGCAAGTGGCGGTCGTATAATTCGCTTTTTTTGCAGCAACCCGTCCTCGCGAACATGAGGTTTGACTCTCGAAACGTTTTGTATTGCTAAACTCTCTACTGATCTGCCTGTATTGTCCTCTATCAAAGTCAGTCTACAGATTTGTCCGGATAATTGTTCCTCTCCCACGTCTGAAAAATTCGTCGAATTTGCAATAGGTTGATTTGTGGGATGTGCGACACCTTCTTTTGTATAATCCTCAGTGGCCGGATTTCAGAAATCGTTCGTGATGATTGTTCCATCCTCCAACATTATGTCCAAAGTATCAAGATCCATGTTATCATAAAAAAGCTGAGAATTCGAGACGTTCCAATTTATCTCTGCACTATAAGCTTCGGGTCTAATATCTTCACAACTTCTATCCACTTCTATTCAACGTCAGCCCAGGGAGCTTTTATGCTCTCTCTTCTGGCTCGTTTCAGTCTTTTTATTTCTACTGGACCTACTGTATGCTTAACAACTCTTAAAAGAGTTGTAACCTGGAACTTGAAGCAGACAAGTTCAAAACCAGTTACTAAAGTGAACTTTGCACCTGTTTTCAAAGAAGTTTTCGACCGAGCCATAATTTCGGATTCTATACGAAACGGCTTTCGTACATTCGGATTGTTTCCTTTCAACGTCAATGCTGGGGACTATACAAAGTGTATCAATAACCGAAGAAACAAAATGGAACAGGTGGAAGATAACAGCTTTAATATTGAAGATTTCAGGAGTGCTAAACACTCCTGAAATCTTGATCATCCCCTGTGATCATCTCGCAATTTATGAGTTAGCCGACAATAATAGATACTCAGTTTGTTAGTTTGTCTGAAAACTAACTGACGCTCTTCCGGCAAATAATAAAAATTTAATTCTTTCGTCAAACAGAGCCCCGGTAGCCCTTGATCCAGGCCGCCCCGGGTGTTGCTTTGTATAAGTAATATTAAATATGTTGAGAAAAAAGAAAGCCTGTCTCAAGATGAGCACGCGAGAGCGTGTTACTTTTGACACCAAAGAACCTTACGTACAAAGGCTCAATTGATTTCCGAGACGATGAGCGGCAGCAATCCCCTGATTATTCTCATATGCATGAAGGATCAATGAAAAAAGGTTCTATACAAAAAAATGATCAATTTATTTGCATCCAACACTATATGCAATTAAAGGGATTTTTTTCAACTTAACAGTTCTTGATTATTATTCATATTATTTTTTTGTGCGTGTCCGTGTGTATGTGTGTGTGTGCGCCACTGTATTGATTCTTTGTTAATTTAGAGATTCTGTGGTACAGTTCGTCAAGCAGGTGGCTGCAACGACCATTCTTCAATTCCCACTTTCCTTCGAATACACAAAATTCTTTCTACGTACAATGTTTTCAAGCCACCGAAAGCACGCAATTGCTCAGTTTCTTCACAGAAGTCTACTCAGCCTTTGGTGACACTTGCCGAACTCAATTTATAATTTTTCAAACACTTCTCGAGATCTTTCACAATCAATCAAGCAGAAATTGAAGCACCCTGGCAGAACTGCGGACCGAAAGTTCGACCAAATCTGACCACAAACCGACCAAAATATTCACATTATGACTGTTTATGAATGTGTATGAGTGTCCATCTGTGACTCAACGATAATCTCTGTATGAGTCTGTGAAAATAATGTGTAAATTTTGTAATACATCCATTGAAACATTCTAAACTACTGCTTAGCTAATAATCCGCAAGTCACTTCGGGCAAGATTTTTTTGATGAAAGGAAAGAATCTGCGAAGAGCTTATTTTCTTTATGCATTGCCTCAAGGGGAACGGGAAGAGAGGAGTAGAGTGCTACCTTCGGATTCGACTTCCAACGTATTGATTGCGATAAGTGAGATAGCGCGAATCGCTAGTCAAGATTCGGGAGAAGATAAGAAAAAAAATTATAAATGGCTCGATTAAACTTATTTCGAGATTACCGCAGACTGAATCGTTGTCTCTCAGGCTTTCGCGCCGAATGACGTGACCCGTCATCATCGCTAATCTCGAGGATCAAAATTGATAAATAGCTCTCGGGAAGCGAGAGTTCGAAGGGAAATCAGTGCCGGAAAATGATTACAATGGGAGCTATACCTCCCGTTGACCCCGTAAATCCTTATAAGGATTTACGGGGTCAATCGGCGGTGGGTACATTGTAAAAACAAACGGTGTCAAATTCAACACTGCTTTAACATCATCATGTGGTCCATACCCATACAGCACGAAATATTTTTAAAACATTTCAGAAGTATTTTCAATTCTTTCAAATATTCCGAAATATTTCTGAAATATATGAAAATAGCGTTTTGAAATATTCTCCCGAAATATTGCAACGAAACGTTTCTGAAACATTTCAGAAATATTTTCAATATTTCAAATTTTACAAAATGTTTCTGAAATATATATCGGCGATCAACCGATGTCGAGTCAAACCCGCGGCTATCGGCACCGAGTACGAGAGCGTGAGGTGTGAGTGACGCCACCTGCCAGGATCGAGCGGCGGCTCGATCAATATCGAACCGAGCGCAGGCGCAGACGAGAGATCGGAAGCACCGCGGCGCTGCCGAGCGGGCTTGCGGCGAAAGCACGCTCAAGGTTAAAGAAAGGAGAAAGCGAGGGAAAACCGTCACAGATGTTTGGCTAAAAGTGACGACACGGGAAAAAGCACACGGCACCAACAGGTACACCATTAGCTCAGCAGGGAATGCCGGAAGTGCGTCACGGGAATACCGACCCAGCATTGGAGGGCGAAGGGAGCTGCCGTGAGTAACCAATAAGAAAATTAATAATCGGCCGATCGCACGCAGACGCGAGTCCGTCAAAACCCTGCAGAACCGACGAAGAAGGGGAGCAAAATCTAGGTATAAAAAGGCCATCATCGGTTCATCAATTATCAGTTTATCGAATCTACCTTACCAGCGGACAACTCTCAAGGACTAAAGTGAACAGTGAAAAGTAAAAGTGCAAAGTAAAAGAAATGAGATAAAAGTGAAATTGTGCAAAAAGGACTTATAAAATCTGTGCCGATTTGGACTTGTAAAAATTGTTCCGTTTCGGACATAAAAATTTAAGCATTTTGAACTCATGAAAATTGTGCCGATGAGACTTGTAAAAATCGTGACACTTCGGACTCATAAATTTTAGTGCCGATCGGATTTATAAATTATTGAGAAGTGACAAATAACTTGTCAAAACTGCACCGGGCGAGACTTATAAACAATTGGTGTTAATAGAAATTGTGAAGATAAATAATCAATAAGGTGTCAACCGGGACAACGATCGGACCGAATCGGTAAAGTAACCGACGTGACCGGACAAAAACGTCATAATTGCGAAGGTGAAAAATAAAAGTCCAAAGACGTGGAAAAGTCACAGCTAGTGCTTAATTCACTTTCCCTGAAGGCACCGGTACCGCCAAATCCGGGTAAAACCGTTTAATTATGAAATAAACACCAATTGCAAATCGCGAGGTGAGAAAGCTTTCACCGTCGTCGTGCCTTGACGTCACAACGGGACAGCCGAGCACAGCGGCCAGCTGGACTTCGCGACGACCGAGAAGTTTTCGATTAAATATCCCGACCTCAAGCAATTAATTTATTCAATAAAAAGAGAAATAAGATCCGAATATAAGAACAATCATTTTTCCTTAATTTTATGACCGATTAAATTCAATATCTTGAACAAGAATAAATAAAATGAATTCATTCAAAGAATAGAAAAGCTTGTAATCACAGGAGAGTTTGTCACGTACAAATAAAAATCATCACTGTCTCACATAAACAACGTCTCTGACACACCAACCCATAATTCCTAGACGCTCGAGACCACGAATCCTTTCGTTTGAGTACCCGTTCCTCTAAAGGAGGCGCGCGAATACGGAGAAATTGTAAGTATTCTATCGAAATATTCCAACGAAGCATTTCAAAAATATTTCAGAAATATATTTAATCTTTCAAACGCCTGCAATTTTTCTGAAAGGGTGAAAAAATATTTTGAAAGCGAATATTAGCAGACGTGTACCGAACTGTTTGAGAAGTAACGTGTGAGAAGGAACGACAGCGGAGCGGGCGTGCAAAATAAAGATGACACAAAAATGCGGTCAATACTTTGGCTTAACAGTGAATGATCTATTTAATAACGATGAGTAACTGTAAAAAATGCTGTGTAAATTGAGTAGTCTGAAATGATAATAATCCCGACGATGCGATTCGATTATATTAATCTCATCGTTCGCGGGTGAGAATGTCGAAACGGCGACTCGAGCTCGTCGAGCACGTGCACGTTTTCGGTTGCAGAACATGAACGAAACCACGAGTCCGTGAAAACGCTGAGTTCTACCTAGTAATATCTTTAACTCCCGACTGTCCGCCAGGGCAAAAAGACGGGAGTTGTGCGTTTCGCTGAGATTCCCCGATTTTGCTGTTTTCGTTGTCTCCAGTGTTTATCGGAACGGCGCAATATCTCTTGACAGAATTTGGCACACTAGTTCTGTGTATGTGGGAGTGTGTTCATAGCAAAGGAATAAGAAAATAAATGTGAAATGGCGGAGATAATTAACTTTGAAAAATCGGCCCAAAAGCCTATTCAAATATATCGACAGGCGCACTGAGAAAAAATAACATAGTAAAGGCAACAATACTGACTTTATACAATAAAAAACATTTCCCAGGGGGAACGTTTACATTTAATAGTTATGTCAGTGACAAAAAATCATGGTTGCAACAATAATTATAATTTAACCAATTGAATATATACTATCAAAAACTATCTATATAGATGTTCCCCCTGGGAACTATTGGTATAGTAGAAAATTCTATTCTTTTTCTCAGTGCGGCCGCCATTATCCATTACTATTGCCTTAGCGATTATTTGGCGTCTGCTATGAAAATGCCGTAGCTGTGTGCTATTCTGTAGTGCATTGAATTCACTCAAGGTGTAGTATAACCGAGAACACGCGTCGAGCTGTCATTACGATCATTTGTTATATTTATTAGGGTGCATCAAAAATAAACTTTTATTTTTTTTGTTTTCTCTCCCACCAATCGAAACGTTAGTTTTCGATTTTTAAAAAGTCCTCGTTAAAGGCCACTGTTGTAGCCAAATTTTTGGAGGTCGCTCAAAATGGTTTTATGATTTCCATATACTTAACACGTAAAAAAAATTCTTTCCTCTAAAAAAATTATATCTCCGCTTAAAATAAAAATATTGAAGTCGCTTAGGGATTATTTTGGAGGGGAAAGATTAAGCTTTATGTAAAAAAAAAAATTTGAAGATTTTGAGGTAGAGTACGATGATGTGGAGAATTTTCTGAAAGGAGGGTTAATTTATGGATAATGCCCGTAAATTAGTGATCCGGCTTGTTGTATAGCCGTTATATGTTCTCTTGCAGAATTTTTAAGAGTTCGTCCTCTCCGTTATTGAGATATCGATAAAAGTAATACAGAATAAAAATCGCATACTCAAATCCACACGTTAGTTAAATCATGCAGTGACTGTAAAAAATGTGTAAATAGTAGGGATGTGCGAATAGCACTTGAATTGAATTGAATTGACTATTGATATTCAATTCAAAATTCGAATTGAATATTCGGAGATTTGAATAATACGAATTATTCAAATATTCATGAATAATTCATGAATCATCGGCACGCATCGATGGGGCAAAACGGGGCAAAAAAATTAATTTGTATCGATGGGCTAAAATGGGGGAAAAAATGGGATGCGTCGGTGGGGCAAAATGGGCAATAAATTGGGATGCATCGGCGGGGTGAAACGGGACAAAAAATCGGGATGTATCGATCGGGCAAAATGGGGCAAATAATCGGGATGTATCGACGAGGCAAAATGGAGCAAAAAATCGGGATATATCGATGTGGCAAAACGGGGCAAAAAAATCAGCATATATGGTTGGGGTAAAACGGGGCAAAAAATCGGGCAATGTATCGGTGGGGCAAAACGGAGCAAAATATCGGGATATATCGATGGGGCAAAGTGGGTGGTGAGGCAATTTGGGGCCAAAAATCGGGATGTATCGATGGAGCAAACTGGGTGGTAAGGCAACACGGGGCAACAAATCGGGATGTATCGATGGGACAAAATGGACCAGAAAATCGGGATGGATCTGTGGACCAAACTGGGATCTCTTCAAATCGTGGGAGGTCAATCGGGGTAAGGGAGAATGGGGAGCCAGGCAGATAGACAGGCAGACTGCCCCATTCTCCCCTATCCCGTTTTGCCTTCCACGATTTCAGGAAATCCCATTTTGCCCCACCGATGCATCGCAATTTTTTTACCCCGTTTTGCTGTATCGATACATCCCAATGTTTTTGCAAATTGAGCTTTTTTGCAATTGCAAAAAGAGTTTAATAAACGAAGTAAATTATACGATTCAACAGTTCTAACTCGATCACCGTAATGTAATGTGATATTTGCAAAGTGATATATGTCGGCGATATTTTTCTGAAGATAGTGATAACTCGCGTAACTGTAATTGTCTCCAGTTCTTGTACACCATGTTGATATACACTCTTCACTAGCTATCTTCGCCAGAAAATTTTACATTCGGTTTGTGTGGAATGCAGAGGCCTCAAACGTCCTCATCTGCAAGCGGAAGATTAGTGAGAGCAGCCCGGACTCTTAATTAAATTACGTGTTATTCAATTCTTTTTATTTAACATTTCTTTAACTTTGATCCGATGCGTTAACAACCGATAACTGCGTAGGTCGCGAAACTTTTCACCAAATTCCACTACACAGTGACGATGTAATCAAGATTACAAGTCCACTCACGACACGTGCACCCTCACTGGCTCAGATTTGCCTTGATCCGGTTCGAAGGACCATTTTTCTTATTGACGACGAAAGGGATTTTTTTTGGGATAGCAGGTCGAAACAATTGATGAACTTGTAATCGACTTTACTATTTATTTATTACAGTGAAACTCCTTTACAACGAGTTTTTTTCTCGGCAATGCTGCCAACTTACTTTGTCATTCAATCCACGTTACTCACCTATGTTAAACAAGTGTTCGCAACGAAAATTGTTAACAGACCCAAAACTGAAGTCGGACCTTCAGATTTCTCACGTAACTTTCCACTTTATTTGTCGATCAAAAGAATTTCCAGGCAAATGGTCCATTTAAATGTAACGAACAACGATTTCGTCGCAGGGCCGATAAATCTAACTGTTGTGCTCAATGGTCTCGTTTATCCATTCGAGGAAAGTCCATACTCTGGTGAAGACGTCTGGATATCCTATTGCGCAGGGTCTTCCGAATGAAACTATTCCGATCTGCATGCCGTCTGCGGTCAAAGGACCACCGGAATCACCCTGTTTTATGGAACAGATGTAATTTTTTGAGGTAGTGTTAAATGTCAACATAACTTAAAAATATTTCGAACATGTTTTTCTCCGAATAGCTTTTATAAAATAAAAAATGAATTGTGGGGCACACTGCGTATTTTATTAACACAGTAAGCCTCACATTTCGTTTTTCATTTTATAGAATCGTTTCTGAGACATTTTTTTCCAAACTTTAACTCTGTCTCTCGCGCACACATACCTCCCCTTAAGCAGAATGTGTAGCCTCCCCTTAAGCAGAATAAATTAATTGCTAACAAGACATACAGGTGCTGTGTTTTCAAAATCACTTCACAAAATTATCAGCACAGGATTTTTCATAACCCTGTCGGGACGGGCAACCGCGAATTGATCACATAAACAACCGGTTGAGATCGACGAAAAAATAACCGCTAATATACCGTATTTCTGGTGTGCTTGTAGTACTTATTACAACCACAAAATAACCGGTAATAAAACAATTCGAGGAGCTTTCCGGTTGTTGCACCCATTATAACCGCCACATAATGAGTACAACAATTGGAACGCTCCTCAATCGGTTTAATGACTGGTTGTTTTGCGGTTGTAACAAGCAAAATAACCGCCCCAGAATGCTGCTTATGCTGGTTTATCAACGCTAAGTTTAGAATCATAATAAGGAAAACGCCCTCTCTGGAACGTTTCTCGAACGCTTATAATAGCGGTAGTTTTGCGGTCGCAATGTGTAAAATGACCATAACCCCTAAGAGACGCCGTGAAAATAACGAATACGCCGCCGCTTGGCCGCGCTGCGTTCGGTCGACTTGCGGTTTTTAGGAGTTAATTTTGGGACGTTTTCGTCTGGTTCTTTTATCGGTTGAATAACCGCAAAATTGTAGTCGCCCGTCTCGACAGGGAATATGCAATATTTCCCGAAAGAATAAATGTTTGCCTTAGAAGAATGAATAATGGAACAGAAGGGTTAAAATAAAAATAAATAAAGATTAAACTCACGTGACAAGCGCCCTCGCCGGCTTTCGTCAGTGTGCAGATGTGGTCGTTGGTAACCATCGAATGTATTTTCTTACACGTCGACTGAGAAATAACTTTCAGATTTATGTGTTGCAGGTTGTCGGGTAGGGCACTTCCAAGCTGTTAAAAAAAGATCAACTATGTCGTAAAATAATTATCCCAACGCTAAATTAATTCAATTTCCGGAACATATTTCGGACTACAGTTGACCCTCGTTTGTCCTACCTTCAATTAACCGAGATTGCGTTATCCGATGCACCCAACTCACCCGAGCACTCCGTATTAATCGAAGTGTACATACGGATATTACACAGTAACTCAGATAGAATGGGCAAACTAGTTATGCCTATGTTATACGCACCATGGAGTCCGCGATTGCTCCTTTGTTGCAGTTAAATCTCTTAGCTTTCTGATCAATCTGAAACCAACCGGTCTTCGGTTTGCAGACCAACTCTCATTCCAACCTTTAAGAGGTTGATTTTGCGGTAGTATTAAAAAACCAACCGTTATACCAACCGTTACAGTCGGAAATTGGGTTGTTTTGGGAAAGTCCAACTGTAAACCAATTTACCATCCGACTCATAATGGTTGCAATTGTAGTTGGTTTTGAGATATCAACTAAAACACTACCTCCAAAGGTTGGAATCAGAGTCGGTTTGGCGCACCAATCAACTGGTTGAGTGTAGTAGACTGTTAGAAAATAATCCAAATTCAACCGAAAGATTTACGGTTGGTTCATCTGCAAGGATGTTGTATTACATTGTTAAATATGGAAACATCCTAAATATTTTTGAAACGTGACAGTAACGCGGCAAATTTGCCCGTTACTTAATCGACCGTTTCAGCTTACTCACAAGGCGATTCCATAGGGCCTAACCGTTAAGAGTGAATTATTTATAATTTTATTTGTGTAAAATATTTCTTGTATTCCGCGCCTTGGGGGAGAGAGCGAGCCGAGGAGAGAGATTCTCATCCCGGACAATTACGGAAGATCGAGTGACCTACCCCTGTTGTCTGAGTCGATATCGAGGCGATCTTTGGAGTCAACATCCCGCAATATTCGTGCAACGTCTTCATCCCGTCGGGAGTGCAGCTACCGGAATCCCGAGCTGCGATTATTAATATTATGGGCGTCTGGATACAGTGGGGATTGAGTACCACTGTGAGATGGAATCACCTGTGTGTCTCTAGTACGGCTATCAGCGTTACGCTATCGCGGAAGAGCGTTGCCGAAATCCCGGAAATGGCCGAAGACGGACGAGGGTGAGATCGCGCGATTAAGCAGGGGTAGGGACGCGTTAACGAGAGCGTTCGAGGAACGATGTTCTGGGCACTTTCAGTTGAGTTCACGGGCGAGCTGGTCAGCGGGAGAATTTTTCCCGTAATTCGCGACAATGTGTCTGCCGAACGAGCGTTCCGTCATCTATCGCCGCGCGAATAGTTTCTCTTGTGACGGTGAGCTTTCTCGTCCCGGGTTTAGTATTGGGGTAGCATCGTGTTTTTAATTGTTGAAATATTTACCGTGTGTCATGCAAGTAATTACGGGGAATATGGCACTCGTAGGCGTGCTTCGCCTTGACCACTCCCGAGAGGTCGCGAACGGCGTCGACCGGTGGACGTGAGCTGTGTCGCGCGTTAAGGAGGGAGTCTCGCTGCGCGCTGACTTCGCATAAGTTCGACAACAATAAGAGAAAATTGCAAGTACTTCTTGATGGTGTAAAAATATTTTAAAAATCATGTATACTACAGGTATTGAGAAGATTTATTTTGCATAATAATAATTGCAAAATGTTATTAACAAATTCATCAAAAAATTAATTGGTTAACAAATTACCCGGCAACAAAACTTTTT
>JAPYZD010002380.1:0-16122 GCA_030522725.1 Ichneumoninae sp. B BG-2022a | reverse complement strand
TTGTCTACACACATGTCGTATCACTCTCCCCTAATCAACCATACCGCCTGAACCACATCCAACTACACGAAATACCGCAGTGAAGTATCCGATATTCTGAACACATCGCCTCAGCCAGTCTCTCTACGGAGATAGTTTCAATCTCAATTTGGTCCGTACATCTTTCTCCGACACTTATCACAATACGGAAGTCGGTGTGGCATGCAGTCTAGTTCATCCCCGAGCATACAGTACACATCGAAGTGGCTCCGATTCCATTTCATACAAACAAGTTAATTTGATTCCAGGAGACCAACAAATAAGGCTGTGGTAGAGGAGTTCAACTTTCTAAGTCTGATATCTGGAGAATCTACAGGTATAGTTGTCTACATCCTGTCGTACCATTCGCCCCTCAATCTATCAAATTGCCTGTCCCATATCCTGGTACAAGAAATACCGCAGTGAAGTGCCCGATACACCAGACACATGAGTCTTCACAGGTATAGTTACAATCGGAACTTGGTCCGTACATCTTTCTCCGACACTCATCACTTATTCCGCCTTCTTATCGTTTTAACAACCCCGAGTCCGCAAGCATCACACCTTTCCGAACTCGCTTTCGATCGTCGAGATGGCCAGGACGGTGTATAAGATTAATTTCCACTTCGCACAAGTAAGTTGATTTGACCCTAGGCGACCAACAAACATGACTCTGGTAGAGAACGTTTAGCTTCCTGAGTCTGATACCTGCAGAATCCTCATAGCACTTCGTCGAACATGTTGTCTACATCCGCCGCTCAATCTCTTATACGGCCTGTATCATATCGTGGTACACGAAACACCGCAGTGAAGTGTCCGATGCGCTGGACACACCGCCTCGGCGGCTCTCTCCGCAGGTACAGTTGCAATCTCAACTCGGTCCGTACATCTTTCTCCGACACTTATCACAATACGGAAGTCGGGGTGGCATGCAGTCTCGTTCATCCCCGGAGCATATAGTACACGTTGAAGTGGCTCTGGGCCGCGACGTCGCGGATAGGAGCGCAATAGCTGAGGAGTGCAGATAAAGTCGAGGAGGCGATGGCGGCCGAAGCTTTATATATATGTGTGTACACATATATACGTGGTATAGGGTACTCAGTCGCGAGACGGGAAGCGAAGGCATGGACGAAGATAAATGACATAATATCGTGCCGGACTCGGCCGGCTCGCTTGTACGTTAGAGAGTTCGAGCTGGTAGGCGAACGCGCGAGTGACGATCATTGCCCGAGGAAACGAAGAGCTGAGAGTCGCACGATACGAGGGAGAAAGATCGAACGAATGGGATAAGAGGCGAAGAAAGGAGGAAAGAATAAGCGATGGCACCGGTCGGCGTACAGCTCTACCGATTTCGGCCTCCACTCGCACTTCCACTCCACGGCGACGATGCCTAGTTTCCTGACACGACAATGAAATCGGCGAATCCTTGATCAGCGACCGGTCGGGTTCGAGAGGCCGAACCGGAGAAAGTGGAGGAGAGAAGCGCGACGAGCGAGATGGAGATTGCTTGTTGGGTGAACGAAAACAGGGAAAAACAGCGAAGAGGACGTTAAGAAAAAAGAGAAGAAGGAGATAAGAGAATCTTGAAGCTTGCAGCTCGCCGGATTCGAGCTTTGAAGAGATTACTTTTTCTCCGTCGGGCCGCTGCCGGAGGTATCGGTGCCACCCTCGCGGCTACCGAGTCCGCTACTCGTTTCTCGTTCCGGAATAATCTAATTTCATCGGTATCCCTGCGAAATAAATTTTTATTGCCACTGAAGCTCCGCAGCCGGAACTATAGCCGAGCCCGTCGAGCTCCTTCACTCCTTTTTTTTTTAATGCTTCCGATACTCCTGTTACCGGTTCGTTGCATGCTCTCCTTCGTTTTTTTCCTCCCCCCTATACCGACTCGCGAATCGAGCCCTCTCTCGCGAGCGTCATTAATACGCGATTTAAATACCCCCAGACACGGTTATTCGATATCCCGCGCTCGTATAGCCGCTTCAACCAGCGCCGCTGCCCCGTCTACGCGACGCGCTGCCTCCATCGGGATAGGAGAATTTCATAAAAAAAAGTTAACGCGATCTTCAAGCCTGTATCCAACTGAAAACGTTATACCTGTCGGAGATTTTTGGCACGGTGAACAAATTTCGGAAATTTAAAAAAAGATGTTTTATCGAATTTATTTCCACACACTTGCAAACCAATTCGATTGGAAATCATTTTGTGATAAAAATCACGTGTACGTATTACGGTAATTCTTTTGTACAGACGGAAATAATTTTGTGACACAAATTACGTCTACATATTACGGTAATTGAATTACAAGATGTCGAAGATTTTATGTCTTCAAAAAATACAATTTTAGATGCATCGTTGTCGCTTAAGAAAAGCTCCCTGATTGGCAGTCGAATAAACCAGACAATGTGTTGTGGTTAAACTTGTTGGAAATTCATAGCCGCAGGTATATCGTTTCTCTTAGAACATAATATTTAGTCTATAAAAGTCAACAAATAACTACCGAGATTTGCGGATACGCGCGCAATCCCTGCTAGTATAATTAAATGTATTGAAGAGAGTTAATCAGTGACGGGGCTGGAGACCGTTAGCTGCGATGTCAGACTTGTCAGTAAATTTTACCGAATATCACACAAAAAAGAAATATATATATTTTTCGTTTCGTTTTGAAATTCCTGCGGCAAACCGGTTCGATTTGTATCTTCGACAAAACCGCGACATCCACACCGCAAATTGGATCGTATACAATATAAATTAACGTGTCGCACACTTAAATCATATAAATTTCAGCTATTATATTCGACGTTGTCGTGCATAAATATGAAACGCGCGTCAGCCGCGCGGTTTAATTGGATGCGAAATTTACATCACCCCGAACTCGGAAGGTAAGGGCAAACAAGTTTTCGATTGCCCCGCGTAACAAACGACCTTCCGTAACCGGAGTTGACAGAAATGAAAACTGACTACGGCGCAACGAGATCACGCGAGATCGCGAAATATTTTATCTCGGCAATCATTAGTTTACCGATTATTTATAATTTGCAAGAAAATTTCTTATTACCATAACGCCTGCGATACCGAGATATGTACTATTTTATTGAATATCATTAATGCCGTCTCCAAGTGCGAGGTTCAATAAAGATTACAAAATGGAGAAAATAAATAAGACGAAGAGGCGGAGGAAGATTATGAAGAATAACAAGAATATCAACGCGTCGAGTGTAAGTAACAACGATATTTCCGTACATCTCTAACTGCTCGAGATATGATATACAAGTGAGCGTATGCACGAAGCCGGCGAGTACCGAGAGTGAGAGCTCCAAAGGCAATAATGTATACACAGCATTAGAGACCTCGGGGATTAAGAGCGGCGGCATTGCCGAAGCAATTTCAAGTTCCTCGGTTCTTCGCGGCTTTCATAAGTTAGAAACAAATTGTTTATGCTCGGACGACGTGTGTCGGATATATCCTTACGGGTAATACAGCGATGAATAAGAAGTCTCGGAATGGAGGCGGTTAGTGGACGTAAGTTCGCCGAGCTCGCGACCGGGAACGCGAAACGGGGAGAGTGAAATTGAGAAAAAAAAAAAAGATAGATCGAAGATTAAGGGGAGCGAAAGCGGGGACTGTAGGTAGGCCTCGCTTATTAAGTTAGTCCCGGAGATTTTTATAACTGCCAGCGCGAGAACCTCCGCACTCTCTCCCTTACGGCTTCAACGTACGAATTATGATCGCACCCTTTGCTCGACGTCCCTTTTGCCTGCCCGCCATTCGACGCTGGATGAGAGGCTGCCTGACTATCTCACTCCTGGCCGCACCGGCTAAAAGTAATAACAGTGAAACGCTGAACGTACGTGACCAGGTATTCAGGATGATTTTTAATTTCTACACCCTGTTCCATGTGGCGGGTTGGTTACGTGTGTCTCGCGTGTAACTATACCGAGGAATAGAGTGTATTACACGGTATGTGAATGCCAACGCTTGAAGAAATCACGCGTCTGCATACACGCATATTATATATATACATGTATGCATATGAGTGTATGTATATATACAAATGTGTATCCAGTAACACATACGAATATAGAAATAGAGCGGGTAGAAGATGCCGGTGGATGATAGAGGGACCGCCCGTCGTGACTCTAAACGTCATGCGTTCTATTCAGTGATGATAAAAAGTGAACTTAAAGGATGAGCGAAGTAGATACGTATGTATGGGACATTCCATGGCGATTCGATCTCGCCCCGCGAGCCTCGTCATCGTCGATACATTTTTCCAATTAGCGCCGTTCCTGAGCGCGTCGTAAACATACCGTTATCAGTCGTCGTAAACGTAACGCGCGCGCCGATTGCAGCTTTTAAATGAACACAAACTGGCGGATACCGACGATTTTTCGATCGAATGTTGCACGACATCAAAGGCGGCTGCTAAAGGCTTAATTTAAAGTACAAAAAATGAGACCTAGATAGTTGAGACCTTCGAAGGTCTCGAAACGCTCATTTTTTATTTGTTATTTTTTTTTTTACAAAAATTGTGTCATACAAATTTCAAAGGTATATCTGTTTATTTTTTTTTTATAAAAAAAGCCTTCCGGATGGAAAAATCGATCATGGAGCATAGCAATCATTTTTGAAAGCTCTTCTTTATAGTTTCGCTTATTCGCTTAAAACAAGATTGGTGACCGGTAAAGGGTTTAAAATATCTGACCAACGCATGGCGTAGTCCAAAACGTGAAAATTTGCGCGCAGTGGCCATTTTAGAGGCAACATACGATCTCACTATAAAAAAAATGGTGCATTTAATGTACCGAACTGGCCGTTTTTATGCAAAAATTTAACAATTGTAAACAATTGTTAATAAATGTATACAATTTTCCATTGAAATCAAAGTAAATTATTATAAAATTATATAAAATTATGTGCACTTTCATACTGAAATTAAAATAAATTATTAAAAACGAAGTATTTCCAATATTTTTAATACACTAAACATTAATATTTCATCACAACTGCACATAACATTTAATATACCAGTTTTTGCATAAAAACTTTCAGTCCAGTAAATTAAATTTAATACGATGTTTTTTACAGTGGATAATACGATAAAGGGTAAGCGATAAGTTGGGTTCGACACGGAACGTCCCGTACACGGTCTTCGCGGTATCCGATGTGTATACGCGCGAGGGTCGACAGTACGTTACGATAAGCAAAATAACGATAGGGAAGTTAAATCGGATTAGTGATGCAACGGTGATAATTGCCCGAGGATGGTGCAGTAAAGCGAGTGACGTTCGTGCCGGCTGGCAGGTTCGTTACTTATTTATTAATTATCTTATCCGCCGTGAGGGCGTGAAACAGCGAGCTCCTCGAGTGTCACCCTAAAGTCCGATATAAACGACCCGCGCCGGATCGCTATCTCCCGACACTGGGGAATGTAACCGTTGGGGTGAGGACAAAAAAGAAAAAAAATAAAAATAAAAAATCGGCCAGGCGGAAGTGCGAGAAGATGAGGAGGATCGAGGAGAAGAAATATATGAGGCTGGTTGTGCACTTTCGGGATGGCCCGTTGGTACGGAAAACGTGCCCGGGTGTATCTGGAGAGATAGTTCTTCGAGTGGGACGGTCTCGATGGTAACATCGGGGGCAGAATCCCCGTGGAACTCCAAAAGCCGTATAAACGCGCTATATCTTTCCGCTCGCTCTCGCGTTGCCTCCCGAATTTTCCTCCTTTCCCCCCCTCGATACGCCCTCGAGAGTTGGAAAAGGGATAGCCGCGGCGGCGGCTCGGTTCCCCCGAATATCTGCACGGTGTACACTCGTATACGGAATTCTCGTACCCGCACAATCATAGGTTAACCTTATAACGGCGGTGGGCTGGGTGAAGTGAAAAGTTAAAGGAAAGATTGGAAGACAAAGAATCCCTCGTCGAGTCAGCGAACGGGGCGAAAAGAAAAATTGAACCGGGAAGATCGGAAGAGGAATTACGAAGTGAACGATGAAAGGAACAATGGTCAGTAAATTATGAAAAATAGAAGAAAGCTTTCCGGATGGAAAAATCAACCCTGAAGAAGTACAATAATTTTTGCAAACCTCTCTTTGTAGTTTCGTTTGTTCAGTTAAAAGAAGAGTGCTAACTCGGTAAGGGTTTAAAATACCTAAAATCTGCAAAAAAAAAGAACCCCCAACATACCTTGCACTACGATTATTCCTCCTGTTTAACAAAATACCTTAATTACACTCGATGCAAAAATTGCAGTTTTAAGCACTTGCGCAATTTTTCGCAGCTTATGAAGTAAAATTTGGTACGACACTCGTGCCAACTTTTTCCGAACTCGTGTGACTGCAACACTCGTCAGAAAAAGTCTTTTTCGCACTAGTACCGTAATGTACTACTTTATATCGAGAAAATTCGACGGTAGACAAATAAATCGAAATCTAACTCCGTTTCCTAGCATCGGACCGAGCGTATATCCGTCCGCAGACCGACGTATTAGTATGTCATACATCCTTCCGTGGCCGTACCGAGGAAGCTATTGAATCGGAACGACGGAGCTCCGACACTTGGGTATAACAGTGACGGGGGCTCGCGCGCCAGGGCAGATACAAACTTCCTCGTCCTCTTCTTCTCGTCCCAAATCCGGAACGGGTTCTCGATACAATCCGGGATTAGGGTTGTTCCGGCGAGTAGAGACACCAACTTCGTGTGAACCTCGGCAAGCCATCTCTTCGTCGGCGAAGCGAATCCACGGTCGAGCACCCACTCTAACTTCTTTGCCCACGTATATGTACATACATACACACACACATATATATATATATATATATATCTCGTATATAACCGAAAGTAATACTGTATTACCGAAAACGAATTTGACCCCGGTGTCATTTCGTGAGCAAAAGAGTCCTCCTATGTTATATACGTGGGAAGATTCTTTCGCTCCAGCCACAGTAGATTTATAACAGTATCGGCGCATATATCGGTAACCGCAGCGGTATAGTGTATTACGAGAGGGATCGTCATATTCGATATTAGAATTTTTACGCTAACTCCAACCGGTCGCAATGTTTCGCATAGAGAAGTTTTTTTTCCCCGGGAATCAATAGAGTTATCGCGTTATACGGGCAAGAGTGGATCGACGGCGCGGACGGTGCCGCTTTATCGCCGCGGGCCAGCTAGGACTTGTGTCGCGGGCTCAGCTTCCGAAGACGCAGCCCTCCCGGTCGTTTTCCGCACCGAACCTTCGCGAGGGGTGCTTATTCTCTCTTCGACGCTCGTCCAGCCAGAAAAAGCCCCCGGCGGGACGAAGACACTCGCCGGTTCACCCTCGATCCTTCTCGTTCTCAATCTTCGACAGTTTTCGGGCTTCGCAGACGCGAAATCCATCCCCCACGGACCTATCCAACCGAAGATCGGGAATCGAGAATGCTTTTTTTCAGAATTTCATAACCGGCCGTAGGGTAGACGTTTTTTTTTTACGGCGCGATACCGTAAATGTATTTTCTTTTTATTAGTGGGCACCGATGGTCAATGACACTCTCGCCTAGTGACAAGATCGGGAATCGAGCATTTTTTTTCAGAATTTCATAACCGACCGTAGGGTTAAGAAAACGTTATTTTCTTTTTTAGGATCCGCTACCGAAATTTCTTTTCTTTTCATTAGTGAGTGCGGATGGACAATGTCGCTTGGTGACAAGATCGGGAATCGAGAATTTATTTCGTTGTTATTAAACGTTATTTTTTTCTGTAGTGTGCGATACCGAAATGTATTTTCTTTTTGTTAGTCGGTACCGATGGTCGATGACACTCTCGCTTGATAACAATATCGGGAGTCGAGGATTATATTTATTTTTATTTTCTCAGAATTTCATAACCGGCCGTAGGGTAAACGTTATTTTCTTTTTTAGGGTACGATACCGAAATGTATTTTATTTTTATACGTGGGCACCAATTGTCAATGACACTCTCGCCTAGTAACAAGATCGGGAATCGAGCATTTTTTTCTCGTTGTTTTCAGGATTTCGTAACTGGCCGTAGGGTAAACGTTATTTTTTTCTTTAGTGTGCAATATCGAAATGTATTTTTTTTTGTTAGTCGGCACCGATGGTCAATGACACTCTCGTTTGGTAAGAAGGTCGGGAATCAAGACTTGTATTTGCTTTTTATTTTTTTTTATTTTTCAGGATTCCATAACCGGCCGCAGTGTAGACGTTATTCTTTTTTTAAGGGTACGACGCCGAAATGTATTTTCTTTTATTAGTGGGCGCCGATGGCCAATGACACTCTCGCTCGGCAACGCCGTACCGGCGCTCCGACCTGCGCTCTTCCAATTCTTTCAGTCTCGCCGTATAAATATATGACGTAATAAAGCGCCGAAGGGGTAACTCGCGTGACTGTCCCCGAGCTCTCGCGAATTACCCCGTTACCCGCGGTGATGCGAACTGAGGTGAGGGGCGAGGGGGGGGGGGGTTATACGAGCTGCAAGAGCCACGAGGTCCCTCGCGATCCCACAGTCATGACGCGGAATCGCTATGCCGGTTACGCTGTAACGGCCCCCACGCTCGAATAAAATTGTCGAAGTCCCCCTCGTCGCCCTTTATGAGGCTCCGTTTCAGCGAATCATCCGACAGGATTGTAGAGTAAATAAAATTTGCGTTTCTCGGCGCCGAGTTTAACGCCGCACGGTGGAAGCAGTCGGGCGCTCGAAGCGCAGACTCGCAGTCTGTTTTACGAATTTTTTCGCCACGACTTTGTCGAAGGAGCGTGCGAAAAAAAGTTAACAAATTATTTTCATGAAATTGAAAAATTCATTTTCAGGTGATTTGTTGAACATTTTTTTTTCTTCGATTTGCTGATAACATTTTGAAATTATTATTACGCGAAATCAATTTTTTCAACACCTTCCACATGCTTGATATGTTTCAGATTCTTATCCCATCGAGAAGTGTTCGCAATTCTCTTTGAATCTTACTTTGTGTCAGCTTATGTGCTCATACTACCTTAAACAGTATTCCGATCACTGGGGGGTTAGTAGTAGTGGAACCCGAAAGTGAGGCGGCGCGCCAAGTGCTGAAGATGCCAACAAGAGTAAACTAAATAAGCTAGATAATTCTGGGGAAACACAGAAGGGGAACCAGAAAGTTAGACAGCCTGACAAGTGTTGCCGTGAGGTGTAAAAGATAAACTAATTTGATATGCGACGGAGGATTATAGATAGTAAGAGTGTTTGGGGTTCTTGTTATCGCACCTTGCTCTCCGCCTAAGCCCGTGCTCGGTCGGTAACAAAAACTGTAGTGAATTTATGTCACTGATGTGACCCACTTCCGGTTAAAATCGAATTCTTGCATGAACAGGACAGCAATGCAGCTTCATGTGAGAATTGGTTTTTGTAAATGGTCGGCTGGGTAAAAAAAAAAAATTGATTACACTCTGTAGTACCGACCGCGATATTTCGCATTATCTTGTTCACTTGCAGAATTTTATTTTCTAAGTGAACTTCCCGAGCGGAGTTTGTGCGATGCAAAAAAATAGCCGCCGTAACTTGATAGAATGTAATCGCGTGCAGATATCTTCAGGGTTATAATTGATCACATATATTCAGGGTTATATTGATCAGCATGGAATTATTTGAATCAAGATTCTTTAAGTCACAACATTTTATCGGTTCGTTTGGCAACGAAATATGGTCGGAGAATTCTGAAATAATTCACAGAGTTACTTTCTGAAAAAGAAATGGTTGTATTAAACAAGGCGCGATGAAAGAGTTCAATGGCGTGGTTTGATAGATACAACCAAAAATTTTGTGTATATTGACATATCTTAAATCGACTAAAGCGGATAATCGTGCAACGAAACATTTAGATTTAATTGTGCCAATCAAATAACAGCTTTGAACGTATTTCACAGCGGCTTTTATTTAAACCAATCATGTTATTTCTCAGTGTACTTCAAAGTGCCTTTTGGCAAACGTAACAGGAAAAACATCGCTATAAACATTCGTATCGTCATTTCAAGCAAAATAATTAAACAAAGGAGAAGAAAATATACTTGTCCTCAAAAGTAAACTTGGATAATATTTTGTAAGCTTCAGAGAAATTGTTTACTCACAGGTGATCTTTGAGCACCGTCTCGATCTTGTTCGTTGTAACGTTCCATATGTACACAGAACCGTCCGCCGATCCCACGGCGATGTATTGGCCATCGGGGCTGAAAGTCGCTCTCGCCCAATCGCAACCAACCTTGAAGCCGTCGGCACTGCGAATTATTAATCACCGATACAGCCAAGATATTTTAATAATCTCGATATCCAATATCAACGATAAATATTTATTATTATCTCTGTTTTTATAATTTTCGATTAGTCCGAGATTAAAGAGCCACCGATAATAATAAAACCGGAAAGTATCGATCACGCGTATTTCGTTTCGAAATCTTAATGAGAATTATTAATCAAGCGAGCGGTCTCGAACATTTTACGTGTCCGCTGTATCTATATAGAAAATATACCGTGACGACGCTACGTGATGTCCTTTTATTATTTTTTTGTTTATTTAGCCATGAGACGGGAAGGAGCCGCTCGCGAATGGGAGCTTTGTTAATCAAGCGTTTCATTCGTGTACGTAGATTGTTTGTGCCCGCACCACGTGAACGTACACAGAGAGTCATTCGTCCACTCGAACGAACGAGATTCGTCCGTGGCAATTATAGCAGTACAAATTTTTTTACTTTTTTTTTCAATTATATTTCGTCATTTCGCATCCAACTATCGGGTCGCGGTGCGCTCCTCCCCCCCGATCGATTGATTGACGGAGCGACGGCGCGAACCCTCATCGTCATAAATATAGATAGGTGCAATCACCGCGTATCATATAATCCGCAAAATAGTTAATTTCTGTATTATACAGCCGGTAGACAAATAAACTAAAAAATAAAGAGAAAAATATTATTAAAAAAATACGACCACAAAGAACAAGCAAATAAAAAGTTCGATCGATATCCTGTCGACCCTATTCTTACGGCGCGTAATATACTCACCTAAACGAGCCGACGATCTGCTTCATCCGCAAGTCCAATAGCTTGACCGTGTCGTCCCTCACGCAACTCAGAAGGTAATTTGCGTCTGGAAATAGAGTCACGCGCAGCTCGTTTAGAAATCGTGTTGCCTGACATTCGACGCGGTCTCGTCGCACCTCGCGAGTCCGGTATATACTATATCGTTATATCGGATTGGCGTGATCGCCCGAGGGTGGAAGAAGAAGCTTGTTTACCGAAGATACGGGATGGAGCCTGTGACACGAAGCGCCGTGGGCAAAAATTCATTCTTTAATTATAATTTTTTTTTTTACTTCGAAATGTCAATAATCGAACATTGACATTGAAATACCGATGAATCTCCGTCCGTCAAGCAGATATAATTCCACGAATTGTCAACATCGGAAAAAAAAATTAACCAAACATTTAATTGGGCACAGCGCCGTAAATTGTATTGTATATTCGCACGATAATGTTATTTACGCGCTACCGAATTTCGATGAAAATATTCTAGGAAATGTTTGCGAAAATTAAACAGTCGTTTGTTTCTGGGACGATACGAACGTGTCATTGAAAATACATCGACCTTTCGATACGGGGAACGTTCGTACGCTTTGCACTTGATTGTTTCACTCCGATATTTGGCAACGATATTTTATCCACATTTTTTTTTTATTTTTCCGCATAAAATGGTTCTGCAAAGTATCGTGCTGCACGGTGAAATTATTGTTTGGAAATATCATTGCCGTGTGCGAGAGGTTTTTTAATGGAAAAAAGAAAACAATAATCAATCCATTTATTCATTCGAAAGAGAAGAATTGTCCAAAAATGTTTTCGTTTATCCGTATACAATTTTCGAACGGAAATCGATGTTTAATACACATACGATACTTTGCACAAACCACTTTTGGACAAAATCTCCTCTTTCGTATAAATAAATGGATTGATTAATTTTTCCAATCGCCCCACCGACGTGAGACGGTTGAATAATTGTTTGCAAAATTATTTCCGTGTACGGGAAGCTTTGCAATGGAAAAAAAATCCGTATAATCCGTATAAAATTTTCGGGTCGGAAATCGATGTTTAATTCACATATGATATTTTGTCCAAATTTTTTATGCGGATATACGAATCTTCTTGTTCGTATAAACAAATGGATTGATTAATTTTTTCAATCACCCCACCGACCTGGCGCGATTGAATTATTGTTTGGAAAAATTATTCTCATGTTCGAGCAGCTTTGCAATGAAAAAAAAAAATTAATCAATCCATTTATTTATACGAAAGTGAAGAAGAGGGAGAGGGCCCATAGGTAGAGCGGAAGGATCAACAGGTGCGGGGGAGCTCTAAACGTCGAGTGGCAGAGTCGAGGGATTCCCACGGTGCATAGTATATGTTCCGTACTCTGTACTATAGAGCGGTTAAGGGCATTAGCGGTATTTCGATGGGTGAGTACATAGACGAGTAGGAATAGCGAATTATCATCGTTAATTACTAAAATGAATTTGGTAAACTGACGACGGGCATGAGGCACGGTCGAGTAAGCGCGGTGGGTTCGCTAATGGATGGATAATACAATATTTGATATGCATAAATTCCCAGAGCGCGAAACGCTGAAGTCTCGATGAATTACACGGACTATCTGCTGTACATACTTTGCTCATAAACTATATGCAAAATAATTGAGAGTCCCAATGAAAGTATCGAGACGTCCGTTTTTATTCGCAATGGCTAACCAAGGAAATTTTTTACATTTCTCAATATCCAATAATTTTAAAGAGTTTTATCAATGAATAAAACAAATATCGTAAATCACGAAATTATCGTAAAATTGGGTATAAAAATGCCTTATCGTATTGCTCGGTAGCGGTGGTTTCCGCACTATATTTACGCATTTTTTCCGCTTCTGACAAATCCATGCCTTATTTTATGCCTGACTGGAATATTTGATGAATGTTCTGAAGGTGTCCGATTTTTTTTTCCACGACTTCGCTAAAATAAAGAGATTCCTTGCGTGTAACATGCGCGGAAAATAGCCTATTATTAACCAACGATCACTATTAACCTGTGCGCATGCGCAGTACCGTTTCATTACTCCCTCTGCAAGGCCAATTACTCCCGGGCGGTAATCGTCATTGACGAACATGACGAGTTAGCGATGTAAAAAGGTGATTATTTTAACGAAGTCGAAAATAAAAAGTATGGTATGCAACACGGCCTTTAGCGGATTTTCACCTCGTGTGATTTCTGCCCTCGCTTCGCTCCAACAGCAAACTTCACGCTCAGTGAAAATCACGCACTATACCTCCCTTGTAACATAATGTACAATCTTTTCCGACTTCACTAAACTAACTACATTCCTTGCGTGCAACACGGGCGGAAAATCACATGTTATTGACCGATGATTATTATTAACCTGTGCGCATGCGCAGTACTTTGTCATTACTCAAAGGGGAGTAATAATCATCGCCGAATATCACGATTTTGCGATGCAGGAAATGTGGTTTTTTTCTTTACGAAACACTGTACAAAAAATTAAAATTGAATCTAATTTAATTATGAAATTTAATGTACCGAACTGGAAGTTTTTATGGAAAAACTGGTATATTAAATTTTATGTACAATTGTAATGAGAAATTAATGTACAGGGTTTTAAAAACATTGGGAATACTTTATATTTAATAATTTACTTTAAGTTCTTAAATTTACGAAGCGAACTTCGCGCTCGGCGAAAATCGTGCACTTCCCTCCCTTATAGCATAATACACTATTCCATGAAAACGAAGCCTCCTCTATAGGGACGAAAAACATATAATAAAAGCTGCTAAGCGCTTTCAAGTATATACCCGAGTACAATCGATTATTTTTTCAGAATCAATGTCCGACTAAGTGGCGCAGGCGGTCGACTTCATGTGAGTTCAGTTTTTACCCACGCCAAGATGTAACCGCGCGGTTAAAGCCCACCCCACCGATAAGGGCCCTGACATCATAGGGTCTCTCAAACGATCGTGAGCGGTACTTTTTTTCGTTCCTATAATATGCAAAGTTGAATGGCGTCGTTGACACCAAGCGCGCACACGTTGTACTCTCCGGGCGAGAGCTGGCTCACGACTCCGCGAAATCCGATACCCGTGTAGTGTATCGTAGTACTGTAATGATCAAACCCCGCTTGTACGATCCTTGGAGGCACACACTTTGCACTTTGCTTATTGCCTATTAGTTTAAAAGGCCAAGATTCCATTGTCGACCCCCCCGACTCTCACCATCCTCTTATACCGTTCCTAATAGAACTCTCGTTCGTGAGATTATCCGATAATAGAGACCGTTAGAGTATTCGATTATCTTATCAACAAACATTTTACTTGATTGCATTTATTTTTTAGCGCCTGCGTATCGATGGTCCGACGCCAGAGGGGCGCATATGAGCTATGTATGCGCACGGCTGGTACGCCCTTATGGAATCATCTGGTTAAGATTTAACCACACGAGTTGCAGAGGCTCTTGTACTAGCCCGGAGCTCAAGCTTGCATTCGCCCGATCTCGGTATCGATTCGGACCCAACATACCGGCTCGAGGAAAAATGTTATCGCTGGGCCTGTACTGTGCGAAGTATTGAAGCCTGAGCTCTATACCGTAGATTCGTTGTCTGCGAATATTATTTGAAGACCACGAATCTGCCTCGGGTCCAATCCAAACACATGTGTGTTTTTTACCTACTTTCCTGTTCGTCAATTCACACGTTTCTGCCACACTGGCTGCATTCGGTACACTGAAAAAAATTTGCTTGCGGGCTGCCGAAGAAAAAAATGTTTGTTTCAATTCTACTTTCAATTCTTACAATCCCATATGATATTGAAACAACGATAGCAAGACTGTCAGGGTAACATTTTATCGTTTCAATCCGGAATGAAATTGTACGAATTCAGAGTAGAATTTGAAACAACTTTTTTACTTCTTTGGCAGCCCGCAAACAAATTTTACTTGATTCGATGATATTTCTTTTTCAGTGTATCGATACAAAATCGTTCGTTATGTCGGAAAGTCAGGAAGAAACTTTCAAAGCGAAGACACGTGTGACATTACGTGATCGGGATAATTAATTAATAATTAATTAAATACGCGCGTTATTCCTCGGTCGTTACAATACATAAGCTGTAATGAACTGAGCATATTTATACGAGCATATACTATACAGGCATGCAGCTGAGGGAAGCTATGTGTTTATCGATCCTCCGTAGCGCTTCTCGTTACGCGCAAAATCCGACTGGCCCACGTCGAGCGTTCGTCTATACTGTATCGAGCGATTAATCTCCGGCGATTTCAACGTTTTGCGGTACCAAGGTACGTGCTTGAAATCTTGTACGGGGATCATACTCTCTTCTCAGGGTTCTCGGCGCGACCGAGAGGATTTCTCGCTCATTCCTTCGTCAGAGTACTCGGAGGCGGTGTGCGCCAGGCGAGCTCGCGTCTTTCTCTATGCACGTATTTATACACGCATTTACGGCTAACGGGACGCGATTCTGTGCTCCTCGACCGTGTCTTCGTGCTCCCCCCACACCCGAGATCGTGCGAGTGGATGAAAAATCGTAAATTGCAATGATCGAGCAGCAGATCAAACGTCCAATAACGTTCGGTTTGCACTTGGATTATTACACGCAATTCGGATGGTTCGTCCTCGGAGACATGCTCGGTATCGGACAAATTCATACTAGTCATAATAGTCTAATGTGTGACGCGTCATTAAAGGTTTTCGCATGATGGTTTCCAAAGAAACCTATTTTATTGGAAATATCACCCGGATATTGCGGGAATTTAATGAAATTTCGGGACAAAATTCTGTTCGGCATAACAATCATGCCAGTTAGGTTGGAGTGTCAGTGTGAGTCAATAAATTTCCGTAACTATATCGCCCATCTGGCCATACACTGATAAAAAATACGGTTGAATCAACTAAGATTCGGGCAGGGACGTTCAACTACATATTTTGTTGGTACAGCTAAAAAGTTGGTTAGTTCAACAATTCGTTGGGTGATTTCACCAAAATATTTTTGAGTCATTAAAATATTTTGTTCGACCAA
>JAPYZD010002379.1:0-23434 GCA_030522725.1 Ichneumoninae sp. B BG-2022a | reverse complement strand
TTAAGTAATCGTTGATTTTTTATTTTTTTTATAGAACAAAAATCAACGATTACTTAAAAATTTGAAAAAATTCATACGTATTCAGAAAAATAAACGAATAATTTTCATAAAAAAAAGTTTTGTCGCCGGGTAATTTGTTAACCAATTAATTTTTTGATGAATTTGTTAATAACAGTTTGCAATTATTATTATGCAAAATTAATCTTCTTAGTACCTTTAGTATACATGATTTTTTTCAGATTTTTACACCATCAAGTAAGTACTTGCAATTTTCTCTTATTATTGTCGAACTTATGCGAAGTCAGAGCGCAGCGAGACTCCCTCCTTAATGAAATTTTGATGCAACATTAGCTACTAATCACACAGTGTGTGAAGTAACACACACATACATGCGGGGATATTTTCTAAATGTGTTTTTTCGTTGTTTTGGAACAATCTGAACACGTTTTCATAAAAATCTCGAATACATTTAAAAATTAAAACAAAGCTTCCTTCACGAGGAAGCAATAAAAAAATAATAATAACAATAATAACAATAACGAAGTTCAAGATTTCAGCTGACCTTGTCGAAGATGTATCTCCATCGCTGCGGAAGGGAATATTAAAAATGTGTAATGTAATCGTCAATAGGGAAAAAAAGTTGAAATGTATGTGCTGCACAGAAAGTAACTCACATCGTTCAGAAGCTCTCGCCGATACTCGGACTCGTCAATGTCGATTTCGGAACCGAGATCCGTGTGATCGGTGACGTAACCATCGTAGTAATTAAGTTGTTCGCTGCTGTTCGCCTCGCTGTTAGCTGCAGCGTATTCCTCTTCATCGATCGCCCCAGCGATCGTCGCTATCGATATCCCGCTGGCCAACAGCATTACGCCTCGCTACAGCATCATCCGCGGAGCCTCGACGGAAGAGCTACAAGGACGAATCGTCACCGGCTCGCAACGTCGTGGTGCTTCCTCGTCGTTCCTTTTCTTCTTCGTCTGTGTGCAAATTATTCCGTCGTACGATTTATCGGTGTTTATTGTTTATAAGAGTGTTATCGATAGCTTCTCGATTCTAGGGCTCGAACAAAGTAGTTTTTTTTTTAGGAGGGTGTCTCGTTACATTTTTTGCCAAACGTGAGATTCAAAGAGTATTTTGAATATTTCCTAATGGGACAAACATTTTAGAAAAAAAAGTTGAAAAGTTAAATTTTCATTACTCTCTTATAAAAGGTGTAAATTAAAATTTTTATACGGTTTTATAATGTTTATAATGCTTTATCATGTTCCTAATTTTTATAATGTTCCTTTATTCGCGAAGCTTCTTCTATGAGAAAGCGTGTTCTGTATTGTTCTGTGTGCAAGTTATTTCGTCGTAGAATTTATCGGTGTTTATCGTTTATAAGAGTATTATCGATAGCTTTTCGATTGTAGGGATCGAACAAAGTAGCAACGCTATTTATTCGCTCGGAGGCGTCCCTCGATTTGGTCGAATATATTTTTTTTTTAGGAGGGTGTCTCGTTACATTTTTTGCCAAACGTGAGATTCAAAGAGTATTTTGAATATTTCCTAATGGGACAAAAATTTGAGAAAAAAAAGTTGAAAAGTTAAATTTTCATTACTTTCTTGTAAAAGGTGTACATTAAAAATTTTATACGGCTTTATAATGGTTTAACATGGTACCTAATTTTTATGTTCCTTTATTCGCGAAGCTTCTTCTATGAGAAAGCGTGTTCTGTATTGTTTGCTTAACGAATTCTGCGTGCAAGTTATTTCGTCGTATGATTTATCGGTGTTTATTGTTTATAAGAGTATTATCGATAGCTTCTCGATTGTAGAGCTTAAACAAAGTAAGAACGCTATTTAATCACTCGGACGCATCCCTTGATTTGGTCGAATATTTTTTTATTTTTATTTTCAGGAGGGTGTCGCGTTACATTTCCAGCCGAAAGTGAGATTCAAAGAGTATTTCGAATACTTCCTACTGGGACAAAAATCTGAGAAAAAATTGAAAATTGAAATTTTCATATGAATTCCTCATAAAAGTTGCAAAATTAAATTTTTATACGACTTTGTCATATAAACTGGGTATTATTATTATTATTATTAATATCTACGGAATGGAAGTTTCCAACTTATAATATCTGCATCTTGTATTTTACATTAGGTAGTTAAGTGTTTATCAAGTCTGTTTTTAAATTGGTTAATTGACTCGGATTCGATTATTGCAGCTGGGTAGCCTATTCGGTAGCATATTCGTCCACGGGTTTCTTTGAAATGGTCTCGTCAGCAATTTCACCCTGTGTCCCCGTAATTGGGGATTTCCCGAGGGTTTGAAAATGTTCCTTTATTCGCGAGGCTTCCTCCATGCGGAAACCAACAATACATACAATGCTTTCTCGTAGAAGAAGCTTCGCCAATAAAGAAACGTTATGAGAAAGCCGTATAAAAAATTTAATTCACAACTTTTATAAGAAAGTCATATAAAAATTTCATCATATGAACTTTTTTGGGCATGATGTGAAGCAACCCGTGGATCAATTGTGACCGTGGATCAATTGTGCTTTTCCGCAAGCTCTAATACTAAATTTTAAGATGATATAAGATAAGAATATAAGATTGCATGCCGAAGCGTTTATGTCAATATTATAGGCCTGCTCGATTTGAAACATATTAATAATTCTAAATTTAAACTAAGAAATCGCCTAGATCCGTCGGTAAAAATCGGTAAGTAGTTACTTCTGGTCGTTATTCACAATTGTTTATGCAAAATGTGGTGCATTTATTAACAGTAACGAAAGTCGATTTGTATTACTGAATCGGTCCTCAATCAAGGAAACTATTGATAACGATGTTTTTGCAAATACATAAAATGATACATACAAATTCCCATGCCGTTACATTTTCGCTGGGATTTTTCAAAGAAGAATCCTTACTTTTCAACCAATTTTAATGTACCATATCTCATTTTGTTCCCCAAACATTGCTCTATGAATTCACCAAGCAGATTTTTTAAAAAATACTTCTGGTCATTTGAAATTGACAGATGTTTGTTTCAGGAAAAAAAACTCACCGCTTAAACAATGGCTCTTATATGTCAAACGGTCAAATCTACAAAAAAAAATCTACTGGGTGAATTCATAGAGCAAAGGCTAAGAAACAAAATGAGCCATGTTACATTAAAATCGGATAAAAACTAAGGATTTTACTCTGAAAAATCTCAACATAACGTACTATCATGAAAATTCGCATTTACCACGCGCAGTTATTGCGAGACCACCGAGATTAAGATTTCTCGGTAGAGAACACATGCAATAATGCAAATGAACCTCCTTTACCGTCAATAAGTGCGTAAAAATTTGGACAAACAATTCTAAAAATTGATCACTCATTCGACTACAAAGTAAAAAATAAGTAATAAATGATTTCGTAAAATCGCTATATGAAGTTTCGTAAAAACAATGTTGTTAAACAAGTAACAAACTCGTCTGTTCAGGTTTGAATATACAAACCTGTCCTTCTATTTCCCTGATCATTAACAATTTTACTTTGTACTTTTGTTCCTAAAACTTAGAGCCAAACGCCACGATCAGAAAATTAACAAATAAAAATTTAAGGATCTTTGCGAACAATAACTTGTAAAAAGTAGCAACTTTTTTGACTATGTAGTATCATAAAAAATCTCCCTATCATTTTTTTCATAACACATTTTAATTTTCTTAAATAAAAAAAAGAAAATTAATATAACGAACAACACTAACGGAAAGGTCGGCTCATTATCGACTCACAGTCGAGCCTGTTTGCCACACTTGGCAAACAGGCTCGACTTGTCGAGTCTACTTGCTGGGCCAAAATCTACCTACAATACGCAGCTTGCAATAAAAGTCTTAAAATATGAATGAAATAGAGAAAAAATGTATAATAATAATTTTTAAACAAATTTTTTGTAAAATATAGTATAGTATAGTATAGTGTTACACACGTCACACGAAATATGAAAGTTTATCTGAACTGTAAAATATTATAAAAATGTAAAAGGGCTCGTCCCGTAAGTAAAATAAATAAATAAATAAATAATTAAATTAGATGCAACAATTATAAAAAAGCCCCCCTGTGTACGATTTATGTGAAACCTCAGGGGGGACGGGGGGGTGAAGGGGGGTTCGAAAAGAAACAGGAGGGTCGCCTCGTATCGCTGTTGTCGGCGTTGGCTGTCTCCTTTTGTTACCATGGCAATGGGGGTGACACGGTCGCGCGACGAGCGGAGGGTGCTGAAATTCAGCAGCGCCTGCTGTAAACCTCCGTCGAATCCTCGTACGTGGATATTCCATCGAGCTCGACGATGCATACACGTACATTTATTCCAATACACATCCCAACTTCCTCAGCGCTGCACCGGCGCAGCAATAGCTCTCAAGAAGCCGAAAAACCTACTCTATTATTATACCTAAGGCCGGTCGGCCGACGTTTGTCAAGTACGGCCGAGAGCCCGAACGTCCGAAGCGGGACAATGAAAATTCCACCCCATTATTTCTCAGCTCCCTGGCCCTCTGCACGCGCTCGATAAGATTGTGCCGAATTTTTAGTTTCTTTTTATTCCCTTCCAAGATCTTGCGGACACAATGGAGATTTAACCGCTTTTACCGGAAACGAATATCATGGCTGGGAACTGAGGCGTGCGTATGTATGCGTATTTACTTTTCCGGCGGCGCTCGACGCTGAGACACTTACCCGAAATACGGGGCTATTCGACGGTAAGATAAATCCCAGAGAGCCCTTTGAGACGACACGGATCGTAGCATATCGTCTGATATGAAAACTTTCGACTATTCTCACATTAGGCCCCGCACGATAACAGCGAGGTTTTGCATCGCGTCCAACGATCAGCTGGCCAGCCGAGCGCGTTGTCGTTCGCCAACTAACCGACACGACACGGGGACCTCTCGCTGCGTGCCGCAGCGATAAACGCACAGTAGCGAGGAACGAGCCGCACTGACAACCACTGCTGCGGACACCGCACCGATCGGGGGTGAACTTGTATATCGCATTAAAAGTCTCCCCCCGCGAGACCGCGGCTATTTCACCCAGGGTGAAAATAGATCGTTCGCAAAACCAGAGCCCGACGCTCGATCGCAAAATTTTCTAATCATAGCAGATAAAAAGAATTGGACCTTTGTGGACGATTTAAGTCCCCAAAAGTACAAACATTTTTATAGTGCATCTTCACACGGTGCTCTCGAGGTTCCACTCTTCGGCGATAATTCATACGAATCAAAAAATTATCCGCCTCGCCGAGTCTTTCCGGCCCGAGATCCGCTTACAAAAAAAATAAGCTCGACGAGGTTTTGAGTTCATTCGCTTCGGGGAATTTTCTTCGGACCGACGGTTGGGAGGTTATGTGCGCGGTGAATGCACAGTGTAAACAAGATAATGCGTTTGGCAAACAACGGGACGAGCGAGTGTAGAGACAAAATGAGATATTGCCAACGCGGCACATGACAGGAGGCAGCGAGAGCGAGCGGCGTGTGTGCGAGATGAGAATGTTGCTGCTTCGTGACTGGAGGCAAGCGTTGCGGACGCCGCACGTGTACCGAGTCGGGAACAGCACGCTTCGTGTGCAGCATCAGTTGATCGCGGTGTTGTTCGTCGTCGTTGTTCTGCCGTTGATTTTCTACGCTTACCCATGGATTCTGGGCACGATGTGCACGTCCGACGGCCGATCAGCGAACGCCGGCGCCACGAACTTTCGCAGGTACAACTCGACCTATCCGATAACCTCGCCCGTAAGGAGCGCGGCCGGAGTTTCCTACAGGATCGGCATAATCAGCGATCTGGACAAAGAGTCCAAGGACGCGAACGGCAAGAACACCTGGTACAGCGTCCTCAAACGCGGACACCTCTTCTGGATGCCCGGTAAGAACTCGATCAGCGTCACGTGGGACCAGGATCAGACGAGACTCGTATCCACTCTCGCGATGAACGGCCGCGGAATGGAACTCTCCGAACTCGTGACCTTCGACGGACGCCTCCTGACGTTCGACGATCGCACCGGCATCGTTTACTACCTCGACGGCGATCAGGCCTTTCCCTGGCTCATCCTCATGGACGGCAGCGGCAGGGACACTAAAGGTTTCTTTTTTTTATTTATCTAAACATTTCGGTTCACTGAGTTTGCTGAGAGAAATAGTTTGCTAGTTTCTTCATTGTCGTGTGGGATGGAAATTATTTCTTGGGTCTTTTAATTACCAGAGTTGGGATAAGTAATTTCTTACTTCGTTGGTAAATTATGGTCATTGAGAAGAAAGTGATGGAAGAATACACTGTCGGACAGGGTGGTGAGTGTGTCGAACGCACTCCTGGCTGCGATAGTTGAATACGAGTCAATTGACAAATTTAAAAAGGGACTTGATGAAGACTTTTCTACTTAATGTAAAATACAAGATGCAGATATTATTTGTTGTTAAGTTCCGTTATGTAATTCTTGATAATGATAGTAATAAATTATCCTACGTGGGATGTACATCATTTGTTAATTTTTTTAATCAAGAAATGCGGAAGTGCTACATCTTCGAGCAGTTATTTAACGTTGTTTGATTTGCTTTTTTTTCAAAAATGTTTTTGTAAACAACATTTTTTTATCGGAAACAACAAATTTAAAGTTCTAGGTGTATTATCTTTACTTTTATGGAAAACGAAGTTTTGTTGGCTTTTATCCAACGCAAGACAAATAGTTTGTTAGTTTCTTACTTGTCGAATGGGATGGAAATGATTTCTTAGTTTTTTTAATTACCATAGCCGAGATAAGTAACTTCGTACTTTGTTAATAAATGATGATCTTTTCATTCAATTTTCTTTTTGTCAAAATTGTTTTTGTAAACAAATCTTTTTTATCAGAGACGACAAATTTAAAGTACTTGGTGTTCCATTTTTACTTTTATGGAAAAAGTTTTGTTTCGATAAATAATTTTGTACTTGCTTGATTATCCTACGTGAGATAAATAATTGGATAATAAAATAATTGGAAACATTTTAGGCTTCAAATCTGAGTGGGCGACGGTCAAGGACGAGCAGCTTTACATAGGCAGCATAGGCAAAGAGTGGACGACGAGCGGCGGCGAGTTTCAGCACAACAATCCTCTCTGGATCAAGGTTGTGTCCGCCAGCGGAGAAACTCGTCCTTTCGACTGGATCCACAATTACAAGAAACTTAGACAGTCTATCGACATAGAATTTCCTGGTACGCACGGATAATTAACTTTTCCATACATTTTTTTGAATTATTTTTCTCATTCCTTTTTAAAATTTTTGATTCATTAATATCATTCTGTTTTTCAAGGATACATGATCCACGAGTCAGGAGCCTGGAGTGAAGTGCACAAAAGTTGGTTCTTTTTGCCAAGGAGGTGCTCCGAGGAGAGGTACAACGAGACTAGGGACGAAATCATGAGCTGCAATGTACTGCTCAGTGCCGATGAGAACTTTTCCAATATAAAGGTTGTCATTATTTTTCAATTATTATTATCATTGCATAACATTCCGTGGATTTATATAATCTTTAGTATTAACTAATAATACAGCTATGTGGAAAATAGTCTGATATTTTTTTTGTGGGTATCGCAGACTTTGCTTACGTCTTGCATTCTGTATTCTCTTTGAAATAGAGGAGTAATGTCACGTACATAAATCATTACGTGCTATACTTAAATTATCCTTAAATTAAGTAATTTCGTTTTCACTTTTTGGCCCATTTTAAATTTCCATCAAGGTGCGCTTATACCATAATTCACTTAGCACAATTACCGTACTTCAACCTATGGTTTTATTAGCATTTTTGTATGTTATTTTATTGATGGAGTAACTCCTTTATACAGAAATCAAAGTGTGGAACCAAAAACATGAGGCATGAAAAATTTGAATATTTTCCACGCATGTATTATGGAAATTTGAATATTTGAATATTTGTATATTTGAATTTGAATACTACATAATACTAACATTTTTCATTAAAAAAACAACATTAAATATATATGAATAAAAAAGAAGGTCCTCAGAAAAGCCAATTAATGAAAAACAATTCGTGATATTGTTGAGTTGTTCGCTGACTATAATTTAATTCTTTTTCCTTTTATCTTCGCGAAGAGATAGTTAAACATTAATGGTTTTCTTTTTCAACAGGTGAAAAAGCTCTCTAATTTGGTGCCCATAAGAGGTTTCTCCAGTTTCAAGTTCCTCCCGGGATCTCACGATTCGATAATCGTCGCGCTCAAGACCGAGGAGTATAGAGGCCAGACTGCCACATACATAACAGCTTTTACTATTCAGGGACAAATCCTCCTGCCGGACGCCAGGATCGCGGCTCAGAAGTTCGAGGGTCTCGAATTTATATGACGGTTCAATGTAGACTCGATGTTAAACTGTACATAAATTGTTCGACGCGTCGACCGGAATGAAACTTGTTTTCTACCTCGAACGCCCGAGAATTTCGTTATTTTTTATTGTAAATAAAAGATACTTGACAAGGATAATTGTTGCATCGCGTCGATCTTAATTAGGTGAAAACGGCGGGGAGAGACGCGAGGCTCCGGTCGCGTTCCACACTCGCCGCACTGCCGGCCGCGAGTTATTTCTAAGATAAAATCAATACCATAAACAAGAGACATATAGCTCGGTGGCGGAACCGTGGCGTGTCCCAGTGTGCAAGGCAACCCACCCTCGGCAGTCCTCCCGCATCCCGAGCGCCCTCGTTCTTCGTTTAATTTCCTGCTTGTATTTTGTACACCGTTATTTCTCCTCGGCGCATTTAGTTTCCACGCGATCTTGCAGTTCCCAAGTTTAATCGCGTCTCGGAGCGTCGATCGACCGAATGCAAGGTTCGTCGCTACTCTCGCGTTTCTCGGGTTCTATTCGTGTGTTTACACGCTTTCGCGACATACGCCAGTGATTCGTCTCGGTGCGAGGCAGTTGCATTTTCTTTTTTTTTTTTTTTCATTTTTTTCTGTAACAATTTTGTCTCGTTCCACACGAGAATCCGTCTGTTCTCAGGTTTGTCATGTTCCGTCGACCAGTCGGAAATATCCACGGCCGTTTCGCGATAGCCGCGTTGTAGACTCGATAATGACAAACTCAACGGAGGAGGAAGATTGGCAAATCGCTAGGAGAGGATTGTCGCTTTTTCTGAACAACAAGCCGGAGGAGGCGGAAATTTTGTTTGCTCTTCGTTCAAACAGTTTTCACACTAAAACTGCACGCTGCTTCGTTCTGTTTATGGTGAGAGCTACAAATCGCTGCGGAGGTGAGGTAGAAGGTGGGTAACGATTATCCCTTTGCGTACAGAATGCGCTGATGACCTTCGAGGATGAGAAACTCCTTATCGCAGTGGAAACTCTCAAGAAGACGGAGAGAGAGTGCGCCGGAGACATGGGCTGGTTGAAGTCGATAACCAGCAAGGTCTTCCGATCGGAAGAGGCAACCTCGGGCGTAAGTAACGAGTCTCTATGAAATTGTTGGAGAATCGATTAAAAAAATGAATATTTTTTTTCCAGAACGAGTACGCCAGAAGACTGGAGAGACAAATCGTAGTCGCAGACACCAAAGTTTGCAGCGCTATGCTGACGCTCGTTCAGCAGCAGGTCAGCGGATACGTTCGGGGAGGATGGATGATGAGAAAGGCTTGGCGAGTTTATCAGCATACCTATTTGCAAATTCTCCACCTTTATCGGCGCACTTTTGGGACTAATCCTTCGGGTAGGCTTTATCCATCCGATATGGTGGGTCACTGGAAAATTCATTTTTGTTACCTACGTTTACCTAAAGTACCACTGTTGGTAACGAAACTTGTAGTAAATTCTGTTTTGGGAGGACAGAGAGACGAGGAAAAAAAATTGTCTTACCCTGGGAAACAAGAAGATGCATGGAAAGACAATTTTCTTTTTTTTTCATAAGTTGCCTGCTGTCCCAAAAATGGCATTCATTACAGTTTTTGTTACCGACCGAGCACGGTTCGGTAATTTAAGGTGATGCGGTATAATGAATACCGAATCACCTTAAATTGTAACGGGATTCAATGGAAGTGGACTGGACGTAGAAAACGATACTAATCGTTTTGGTAGGTTTGACCCATCGGATGAGTCATCGAAAATCGAATAGTTTTTTACCCAAGTTTTCGTGAAATACCGCCGTCGGTAAAGAAACCGGTAATGAATGCTGTTTCGAGAGAACAACCAGGTGAGAAAAGAAAATGGTTTTACCCTTGGGAACAGGCAAATGCATGGAAAGGCAATTTTCTTTATTTTCGTAAACTACGTGCAGTCTCAAAACGGCATTCATTACAGTTTTTTTTACCGACCGAGTACGACTCGGTCGGTAACCTCGGTACCGATAGGCTTCCAAAATCCTAAATCACTCGCATATGCTGTATTCTCGAGATCTCGGATTCTATAGCATATGGAAGTAGATTTCATAAATCTTAAGTCCCATATTGCATATCAGAGTGGATTTCAATCCGGAATCGCTCACATACGCTATATTCTCAAGATTTCGTTTATCATAGCAAACAGAAGTGTATTTCGATGCTAAATCATTCGCATATGCTATATTCTCGAGATCTCGGATTCTATAGCATATGGAAGTAGATTTCATAAATCTTAAGTCCCATATTGCATATCAGAGTGGATTTCAATCCAGAATCGCTCCCATACGCTATATTCTCAAGATTTCGTTTATCATAGCAAACAGAAGTGTATTTCGATGCTAAATCATTCGCATATGCTATATTCTCGAGATCGCGGATTCTATAGCATATGGAAGTAGATTTCATAAATCTTAAGTCCCATATTGCATATCAGAATGGATTTCAATTCGGAATCGCTCCCATACGCTGAATTCTCAAGATTTCGTTTATCATAGCAAACAGAAGTGTATTTCGCTGCTAAATCACTTGCATATGCTATATTCTCCAGATCTCGGATTCTATAGCATGTGGAAGTAGATTTCATAAATCTTAAGTCCCATGTAGCATATCAGAGTGGATTTCAATCCTGAATCTCTCTCATATGCTACATTCTCGAGATTTCAGATTCTATAGCATATGGAAGTAGATTTCATAAACCCAAAGTCCCATGTAAAAGTTATACCGCATCACCTTAAATCCAAACAGGATTCAACGGAAATGGTCTCGACTTGGAGAACGGTATACTGTCGAGGCGTTGCCACTCGTCCTCATCGTTTTCCACGTCGTCCTCGTCCAACGACTGCAGTACAGCCGCACCAGCAACATCGCCAGCGGCGAGCATCCGAGCGTCGATATCGATGTTCTTTTCCCCCCTGACCGGTATCGCCTCGACCGATCAACAGAACACGTAACCTAACCCTGATACTCATATATGTCGCACCATTTAATTGTCCCAAAAAGGTGTCCATATTGACTTTTAATTTTCCGATTTATCAAAACTTAAAAAAGTTTCGTGGAACCTGCGGAAGTGGTGCGTCTGATGTCAGCGGTGAGTTTCGGCTACGGAATATTTCAACTGTGCGTCAGTCTCGTACCGCCGTCGCTACTGAAAGTAATCCACTTGCTGGGCTTCGAGGGCGACAGAAAAGCCGGTCTTACGGCCCTGATGTACGCTCGGCTGAGCGAGGACATGCGCGCGCCGCTCGCCACGTGAGTAAACGATTCATCTTCTTTGTGTTTGTGATTCTGTAACAAAATTTCTATTGAATAGAAATCTATGTACAAAAAATGTTCATTGCATTATTTTCTCCAACTCTGCATTGTCTATCGTAGGCTCTCGCTTCTGTGTTATCATACGATTGTTAGACCGTTCTGTTCCCTCCACGACTGGAGCGTCAGCTCCGGTGTTGACGCAGCTAAACAATTGATCGTGGAGTCACAAATGGAATTTAACGATGCAGCGCTGTTTCTCTTTTTTACAGGTAGAACGGAAAGACTGCAGGTACGCATTTCATATATGTTATACTCTGGTTGTATGGGTACGATTATTCGTGAGTAAAGAGAGTGGATGAAATTCCGTGCAGTCGAACATCGAGGCGGCGCTAGTGGCGTACGGCAAAGCGGTCGAAGCTTCCGCCCAGAGGGAAATAAAACTGCTGTGCCTTCACGAGGTAGCCTGGTGCCACTTGATTCGCTTCAATTACTCCCAGGCTCACGTGTCATTCGCGACGCTGCAACGCGAATCCAGATGGTCCGAGAATATTTACGCCTATCTGGCGGCAGGTAGTTAAAAAAAAGATCGCATCGTCGGAAACATAAGGTAAAGTTACCAATGCTCGGGAGGTTGAGAGGCTGATGGACCTTCCTGTTTTACCGACCGAACGAGGCGATTTCGTAGAATCGACTTTACATAATTAATATGCTACGCGTGTGATTCAAATTTTGCAGGACTGTAATACTTGGCCATAAACGCTTCGGCGTGCACTTGAATTTCGGTTGAACTGTCCGAGAAATTAAGAAAAACGAATGTTACAGATTGTCGCGAAAACCAATATGGCCGCCGATGGTTTCTCGTTTCCAAAACACGTCGATTAATTACAAAAAGATCAATTATTATTTTATTACGATTTCGAAAATTTTGTCGTACGAACTCAACTAGTTCATATTAACCAAAATAATTTCTTTGCCATTTATCAATTAAATCAATGAAAAAATCAATTTACACGAAATAATACTGACGATATAAGCTAAGTAGAAAGCGGGTCAGCCCAACTTCTTTAAACTGTCGATTATTGGGAAGGGTATATAGTATCGCTTGTACAAATTTTCGGACACTATATCGTTCGCCTTTTAACAAAATGCAACAACAGATCATATGGTACGACGTAACATATAAGTGCGACAGAGATAGATGCATTTTTCGAATCAATGCCATTTAAAATCGTTTGACGTTTTGGATAAAATGAAAGCATCATCGGACGCGGTATTAAATTGTCCATCCGCTAATGCTTTGCTTTTTTCCAAAAAGTCTACGATCTCTGAGTCGCATAAATTACAGATTTTGGTTACCGACTGAGTCGTTTCACATGTCCTTAAGCCTTGTATAACTTTTGTCAGTGCATCAAATAATGTTTGTATACACGATTACAAGTGCCAAGTTAGTTTTCCAATACTTAAAATCGGAGTAGATCAAATCTGCATAGGAGTGTCCGACAACTGAAACGTGTCCGAGCATTGTTACTGTTACCTTAGATATTGCGTCGAGCGATCGAACGATAATTTCCGGTTGTTGCAGTGTGCGCAGGCGCGGACGGCAAGGAGGAAAGTGTATCGAGCATACACAGCGAAATAAGCTCGACCTTCAACGGCGTAACTTCGAAATCGACGCAGCTTGATGTTTTCGTTATGCGAAGAGTAACCAAGCTACTGGACCAGAACGGACGAGTCTGCAGCTGTTCTTACTACAAGCTTCTCGTTTACGAGCTGCTGTACTTGTGGAACGCGCTGCCGTCGGCCTCGGGCGAATCACTCGACGCTATGATAACCGGTCAGTAGATTGCTCCGGTCATACAGTTTCATAGATATACATTTTTTTTTCGCGAAATAATTAAGATTTTAGTTTTCGCAACGGTAAAAATAAGCGAACAAAATACAGTAATTTCAGGTCACTTTTTACAACGTTAAAATAATCGCAAAAACATCCATATTTCAACTTCTGCGCATGCGCGTGCGAAAGCTCTGCAGTCCGAACCGAAAAAATAACCGCGCATGCGCGGAACATAAAATGCGCTTCTTTTTTCCGTTATTTTTACGGAGTTAAAAGTGACCTCGAACTAGCGTACTTTTTTCGATTATCCTATATTATTATTTTTAAACAACGGTTACTCAAGTTGCTAGGGGAATAATACGATATAAGTAACTATACATCGACAGAGTGCAAGAATAATCGGAACGACGAACCGATGGTCGGACTGGCCGATCTCATCGCCGGAGCTGCGCAGTCCTATCGCGGTCAGAACATCGCTGCGCTTAAGTCGTACAGAAATTGTCTCAAACGCCGGGACAACGCCGCACCTTCCAGCGCCACTGTTGACCAACACGTGAGCGCTTTTGCCCTCTACGAGATGGGAAGTATCCTCTGCTCGACAAACGTGAGTCTATCTTATCTCGTTACGTCCGAGACGCGACGCCCAAAAGGGTAGGTCAATATTTATTCTCGATTTTTTTTCCAGCGAACGGAGGAGGGAAAGGCCGCGCTCATCAAGGCCCAAACTGAATACAGCGACTACGATTTCGAGAATCGTCTCAACGTCCGGATACACTCGACCCTCAAAGCTCTTCCCTAATACTGCTCATTACGTTATACTGATTTTATCTCGCACTTACTCCTTTCGTATAATAATTACACTCGTTACTATGTTGTCACTATTGTTAATTTGAAAAAAAAAAAACAAACGGAGACGACCTAGTCCAAGACAATCGAGTCAGTCTAAGAGAAATTTCGTTGATCTCAACTGTTACAAAAACCGATGACGATAAATAAAAATGTACAATACCTAAACCACTCGACCAATTATTTCATACGGGATTGTTAATTTACTGATGGATTGCCGGTACGAAAAAAAACTATCTCTACCTTTCCTAAACACATGTTATTCGGCGACGACGCCATCTTGGATTGCGCCGCAGCGAAGTTAGCCGAGGCTCGAAGTATCGCGGCATATGCATATATATACACACGCATGTTGTGCCTGTGTACACATATACATTTTTTAAGTCAGTGAGAAAAACCGCGACTGAATAGTTTTTTATGACAGCGAAGAGAGGTTAATTATGTTACCGTCCAGATGAGCTCCCGCAACGGATGCTGCCGTTGCAACAATTCGCGCAGCAACAGCTCGATAGAGTTCGACCCTTGTTCCCCGACCGCCTGGTACTGCAAGCTCATAAAGCCCCTGACGTTTTTCGTCGTGACGACGATGCTAGGTGAGCGCAAAAGTTATTTCACCGGGCGGAAGAAGTTGTACGCGAAAAGGTCGGTTCGTTTTTTTTCGCCAATAGCATTATCAGCTGTTCATCTGTGGGGCGAGTATTCGGCGAGCGACTCCTTCTGGATCATAAAGTCGGACCTGGGCAAACTAACGAGTCAGCTGAGCACCCTCTCGGTAATCGCGGGTACCTAATTCTCCAAAGATAAACCCTCCCGAGCCCGATATATCAAAGTGCCCTAGTGAATTAACCGCGACTGTTGGCACGATTGCAGATGGAAGTGAAAAATATGATGGAGTCACGTGACGAGCTCCGAAGCAAACTCAGGGAGGTCGGTTGCGTTGTGCCCAAGATATCCGAAGCCATCGTCAGACTGAGGGAAGAAGTTTCCGATGGTCCGTTCGATGTGCAGATAGCAGAATACGCGCTTGTAGGAGTAAATTATCGTTTGGCTTTATTTAGCTGACGCCAATCGTTATTTGTCAGAGATCGGGGCGCACACTAGGACAGTTTTGAACGCTCTGTCGCCCGACAACGTTAGGGAGATGGTAAAGAGCGAGCTGGAAAGGTACGACGCGGACAAGACCGGAAAGACCGATTACGCACTCGAGTCCCTGGGTTCGTACGATTTGCTTCCCTGACTTCGCTAAAATTATCACATTCCTTGCGTGCTACGCGGGTGGAAGATCGCCTATTGTCGCCCAGTGGTCATTATTCACTTGTGCGCATGCGCAGTAGTGCTTCTTTACTCCCTAGGGACTAAAGGGCTTATTATTTCCTCCGGAAGTTCTGTTACTTCCAGGGGATTAATAGGTTTGTTCCTTTTCAGTCACCTGCGGCAGAGCGCCCGATTTTACGTGGAAGGTTTATCTATTGATACAATAAATATAGACATGCTTTCCACGTAAAATAGAGCGCTCTACTCCAGCTTACTCTGAAAACGAACAGACCCTGATCATTGTCCAATAGGACGATCTTGCGGCGCAAGAAATGTGGTTATTTTAAACGAGTCAGACAAAAAAGTGTTGTATGCTACACGGGAACGAACGGATTTTCACCTCGTGTGATTTCTACCCTCACTTCTCTCGGGCAACGAACTTCAGCCTAGGCGAAAATCGCGCACTTCCCTCCCGTTTAGCATAATATACTAATTAGTATTCCGTGTAGCATAATGTACTCATTAGCCCGAAATATTTTTCAATCATTCTGAAATTTATGAAAATAATATTTTTAAATATTTTTAATTTCATGCTTCACCGAAATATTTCTACGAATGTTTCCGTGTCTATGCGGATGCGTGTATGCAACTTTAATTGGCGATGCAATCCTTCACATTTCGCTGCTATGTAAGACAAAAGTTTCGGCGAAACATTTCCGAAAAAGAAGCATTACGATAATGTTTAAAAAATATATCATAAATATTTTTTAATGCTGATAAGATATTTTCAATATTAAAAAAAATTATATTAATATATATTATATATTAAATATAATTTTATATATTATATATATTATATATTAAAAATATAATTTCGATATTAAGAAACATAATTTCGAAACGTTTCAAAAATATTTCCGTGCAATGTGAGCGATTATCGTTTATTCTAAACTTACGCGACCAATCAGGCGGTTCGATCGTCTCGACGCGGCACACGGTGCGGCACATGGCCGGCGCTCCGGTCCTCTCCTTTCTGGGGATCCCGCTCTGCCAGCAACAGAACACCCCCCGAGCCATTATACAGGTAACCCCCTTAACCGATGTCGAAACTTTGGGCGGAATGAAATTTACAAAAATCTTTGTCGACTCAGGCCGGCGCTCTTCCGGGCGAGTGCTGGGCGTTCAAGGGAACAACCGGCTCCGTAGTGATCCGTCTTCTCGGGCATGTTTACGTCTCCGGAGTGAGCCTCGAGCACATTTCCTCGTCCATATCGCCAACCGGCGAGACGACCACTGCGCCTAGGGACTTTTCCGTTTGGGTCCGTCGGCGCGCGCAGCTTCAACCGGTACCGCTCTAGTCAAATCTCCACCGTTAAATCTTTGTCCGTTTTCCCCTCAGGGCCTCGACGACGTCGACGACAAGAACGGCTTTCTCTTCGGCGAATTCACCTACGACAATTGTGCATCCCCCGTACAATATTTCCCGATCCAGGTAAATTATCCTCGATACGCGAAACGAGCAAAATAACTAACATTTTTATAACGTACCATTTCCCTTTTTTTTTTTTTTTTTTTTTTTTTGTAGCTCCAGCCGCAGGACCCGTACGAACTAGTGGAGCTCAAGATCCACTCCAACAGCGGAAATCCGGAGTACACGTGCGTCTACAGAATACGCGTGCACGGTAGCCTGAAACGCTTTAGGTGAATCGCCTCTCCGCTCGAAGAGAGAAAATTCAACAACGCCAACGTCTCAATTCGATTTATCCCATCTCATCTATTATTTATATTATACATTTCTTCCCTCCCTATATATTTTTTTCTTGTATTTTTTTTAAATTCTTCTCATTACTTACAATTTTTTAATTATTATTCTCGCTAAGGCGTGTCCCGGCGATTTAAACCGCAATTGACGCATGCGCGCTATCGCTCACACTCGGCCTACACATCATCACTACATTTATTTATTTTTCATTTTTTTCCTCATATACCAAAGGTATATTCGTTAAGTAGGCATAGCGATTGTCCCCTGCATGGATCTAACGAATGTCGCACTCGCGAGTATCGAACTTTACTCCTACTAAAAATACTATAATGTGTATATGTATGTATACGCATACATATACACAATATATATGTATAATATATATCGTAGTAGTACAGTATTAGTGCGTGTATAAGTAATTGCGGCAAAACAGGAAATTTACAAGTTAACATATCGGTAAAAGTGTCGATAACAATATTGGTACGCGTTGCCCGAATTACGCTGTTTTTTTATCGTCTTGGCGCACGAGACGGGCCAAGCCGAGCCGGTTTTTACCAGCGTCGAGAGAGAGCATCAACTTTGCGATCTACGACAGATGGCTCAAAATTCTTGATAAACTCTCGACAATAGTAATAATTCTATTATACATTATTGTATCAAAATAAAGCACATAGAGTGTAGACAGAATATCGTTTGTATGTACATAGAAGTAATACCTATCAGTTTTCGCATTTTCAGTTTAAGTGTTCCTCTTTGAGAATTTTTTTTTTTTTCATCTCGAGAGAATACTCTACCGTAAGTAAAATTGTATAGATGTGTGTATAGGTACGTAGATATCACAGATGTCAATGAAAAGTTTTCCCTTTTTTTTTTTTACTTCTCTAGGAGATGACGAATTCCATCGCGAGTCTAGGTAGTATTTAATGCTAGTCATTGTTCCTTTGATGGCCATAAAGAAGATGAGAGAAAGTCAAGTTTTTCGCTGCAGTAGTGGCGGATGGGGTGGTCGATGAATTTTGGCGGAGAAGGGCTGCGAGCTAATCCCCGACGTTTCTACGATACAACACGTACGATGTATACATATTCACAAATTCGTACGGCCGAGATTGCTAAATTCGTACAATCTTTTTTTCTATCCCGGTTGACCCGCAAACAGGCAAATTACGCGCTATCGCCCTGTCTGCGATACAGTGCGAGACGGCTCGTTCGTCAACCTCTCGATAACAGGTATAAATAAACTCGATCTTAAATTCTATACGAAGTTTCTCAGAATTTCTTTTTTTGTTATTTGGTTTAATTTTTTTTAAATCAATATAATAATTTAACGATCTTTATATCTCTTTTTTTCTTGTCGTATAAGCGAGGTTTTTCCGTATAATAAATAAATAAATAAATACATAAATAAACAAATACGTCATCAGAAAAGTAGAAACTTTCAATCATAATATAAGAAAGTGCGATTGCGTGTGTTTTCCGTGTGCGTTGAACGAACGGCAAGAGGCGCTGATATGACTCTTCGCCATAAGAGATTGTCGTAAGAGTGTCGCGCCAATGAAATTCATTGACCGTACTAAAAAAAAAAAAAAAAAAAAAATTCCTTGAAAATTAAGGTGTGTCGTCCGAGCTAGATGGGCAAGGAATCAACGGTGTTGAGGATTTAGCCGACGAGGCAGCAAGGGCTTCCGGTTCCTTGCCGTCTTCGTGGTCTCGCTTGGCAGCGGCCTCGAGCTTTGCGGACTCGTCGGCGAATTCGTCGACGTACTCGAGGCTGACGTGGCTGTCGAGCAATTTATCACTTTCCGCGAATTCCTCGTTGTCGTTCGAGCTCTCCATGGAACTGACGACGATCTGTGGCACGTGCGATACGTTGGTCTGCCGGCGATCAGATTCTTCGTTCTCGTCCTTGGATAGCAACGGAGCGAGCTCCGAAGGCTGGTCGGTCGCGGCGATCGAGACGTAGCAAGTTCGGTCGAGGCCCGCCTCGTCCCGTTGGCGCTCCTCGGCGGCCTGCGCGCTGTTTTCAACCGTACTGGCTGTATCGGCTGTTTCGGCGCTTCCGCCGTTCACGACGATCGAGGATTGTACAGCGTGATTGGCACTCTTGAATTTGGACGGTCGTCTCTCGTTTATCACGGATTGTACGTCGAGTTCGGTCTCCATGACGCATCGAGTGTCGAGCGGCGCGGCCGGGCTCGACCAGCTCGGCATTTCCGCTCTGGCGAACCTGCCGATTCGCCCGCCGTTCGTTCGCCTCGGAGGGCAAACCGTGCTGCCGCCGCTCGTTATGCAAGTCGTCGCCGCGGCCGTCGAGGCTCTGCTCTTGTCATCGTGATAGCTCGCCTTCGACGTGCAGATCGACGGCAAGTTTCTTCTCTCAGCGCCGCTGCTGCTGCTGCTGCTGTCGACCGAGAGCTTCGAGGACTTCAGAGACGTGCAAGCCGGCGGATGAACAGTCAACAGAAACTTGGCCGGCTCGGGCTGCGTCTCGTTCTCGTTAGCCGCGGATTTTTGCAGATACTTCTTCGTGCTACCGTAGAGGTTCGAATTCTTCGGACTTATTATACGAGGCACGCTGAGATTGCTCGTCGGTGGCTTTATTATCTCGGCTACCTCGAAGCGGCTGCTCATCGGCGTTCCGAAGGGCAGCGGACTGGCTCGGCGCTGCTGGGTGTGGAATGTCTCGCGACGCTTCAGCTTGTACCTCGAGGAGCTCGGGGGACGCGAGAAGGAGACGCCCGGACGATGCCTCTCGTCGAATGTCCACGATGACACCGATGTATCTGGAAATACGATATGTGTATGGTTATTACACTTTGTGCGAAAATTGCAGATTTAGACCTTGTGAAGGAAAATTTTGGATGATACAGGATACGAAATCTTTTTTCTTAACTCGCGTGATTCTCAGACTGGCTAGAACGAGTTTTATCGCACGAGTATCGTAATGTAAAATTTTGCAACACATGCATGAGAAGCGCTACTTTTCGTGAATGTAAGGCGTGGCGAAAGTTGAGGTTTATAGCAAGACGCTCTGTAATGATTTTACTTCTCGCCCGCTAATTTTATTTCTCGCACGCTGATTTTACTTCTCGCCCGCTAATTTTATTTCTCGCACGCTGATTTTACTTCTCGCACGCGGATTTTACTTCTCGCACGCTGATTTTACTTCTCGCACGCTGATTTTACTTCTCGCACGCTGATTTTACTTCTCGCACGCGGATTTTACTTCTCGCACGCTGATTTTACTTCGCGCACGCTGATTTTACTTCGCGCACGCTGATTTTACTTCCCGCACGCTGATTTTACTTCTCGCACGCGGATTTTACTTCTTGCACGCGGATTTTAATTCTCTCACGCTGATTTTACTTCGCGCACGCTGATTTTACTTCTCGCACGCTGATTTTACTTCTCGCGCGCTGATTTTAATTCTCACACGCTGATTTTACTTCTCACACGCTGATTTTACTTCTCGCACGCTGATTTTACTTCTCGTACGAGTGCGAGATTCTCCAGTGCATGCGCACGCCTTACAGCCACAAAAAATGGCACATCACCTGCATTTGTTGCAAAAAACCATGCGGTATCGCGAATATTATACGAAGAGTGAACCGACCTTCGATCTGCCGGAGAGTCTCGGCAGGCGGATTGTACGTAAAGTTAGCGGGTAACGAGCGAACTTTCGCGAGGATCGGTCGTTCCCGCGATTCCAACTGCGAGTCTTCGTCGACCTTCAGTATCTTCATAAACGGACCCTCGAGACGTTCCGATTGCAAATTCGACGTTTCCTTGGAATCGACGAGAGCCCCGACGAGACCTCCGCTATAGGCTGTCGCGTCCCTCTCTTCGTATCCGCTCTCGGTAGCGCTCGCGTGCTCGCGGTCCAGCCGCAACTTGTAACGCACCGACTCGACAGGAACTCGCGGACCCCCTTCGTCGTCGTCGCTCGTTTTATCGTTCGCCTCGATGTTCTTAAGATTATCCCCATTCTCGGACTCGTAATAATCGACGTCGTTCTCGTCGTCCTCGTTCTCGTCCTCGTCGACCTCCAGAAGCTCCTCTTGCTCGGCGGCGAGTTCCCTCTCCAGCTGCGTCTCCATGTCGAGCTCGTCCTCCATCTGTATAATTAATTTTTTTTTTAATGTAAATTTACGATTTTAACCCTTCAAGTACCGGAGATTTTTTACCGAGAGCAAGTGACCGTGCCTTCTTTTAAGAATGCATCACACATAAATTCCCAACCAAAAATTGAATTCGGTCAAAATTTCAGTACTTTGCGACATGCCAAATAATAATGCCAAAAAGTTATTAACGAATGATTAGGAAAATAAATTGTTTAATCAAAAATCAGATCAACCTTTTCATTTTCTCGTTTCAAATTCTTTTTAGAATACATATCAATTTTTTCAGAATTTTCTGTAACTTCAAATTTTTATTCTTTTTCAATTTGAAAAATCTATATAGAGGCACGAATTTTATAATTTGTAAATATTAAATTCTGAAAAGGTTCACGTGGCTTTGAAAAACCAGTGAATTCATTTGAGAAGAGAAAAAAAGGTTTACTGATTATTTGCTGAACAATTTTTTTTTAGCAATTTGTTAATAATTTTTTTACATTATTATTATGCAAAATGAATGTTCTTGGCGTCTTTAACATAATTGATTTTTTAGATTTTTATATCACTAGGAAGTGTTCATTTTTTCACTGAATTTCACTTTTGGCTGCGAATGCACGTGTGAAGCATCCTTGAGTACAAAAACGATACGGATGTTAATAATAAATTTTCTTCCATGTTATCAAAAAAACAACACTTCAAGGTAATTTGGCCAATGATCGCTCTCACCTGCTTGTGACTCTCCTCGAGATGCTTCATGAGTACCGCGACAACAACGTTCACCAGTACGAACTGTGCCATTAATACGAATATTACGAAGAATATGGGAGCAATGATTGTACTGACGCAACAGTTTTTCACGCAATCTGCGGCGTCATCACAATCATCTCTCAGCGTATCTTTCATAATTCCGTTCCAGTTGTCGCCCGTTGCGACCCTGAAGAGCGTCAGGAAGGCCATCCCGAAATTGCTGAAGTGAGCGTGCTCGCCGAGACCCTGGCAGGGCATGTCGTCGCTGCATTCTGCTCGATGTACACAAGAAATCGGACGCATTAGAACGAGCCGAACGGCGATTTGTGGAATGAAAAATAAATAAATAAATAAATAAATAAATAAATAACGAGGATGTTTATACTTGCCGAGTCTCCCGAAAAGTTCGACGCCGAGCGCGGCGAATATGAAGAACAGGAGGAAAAAGAGTAATCCAAGATTTCCAACCTGAGGCAGAGCCTGCATCACCGTGTCCAGTAGAGCTCTTATTCCTTTGGCCATTTTGAGAAGCTTCAAAACTGAACACGATTCAATCAGTGAATTGTAACTTCGATTATTCGAATCGATGGTACAATTTTATTTCATTACCTCTGGCTATTCGAAGCACTCGCATAACGCGGATTATCGTCGGATTAATCGGAATTATCTTGGACTCGAGTTCCTCCAGAACTATCCCGACGACCGACAGTATAACTATTCCAACGTCCAGTTGATTCCATCTGTAAATTTATTAAAAAAAATTAATGATTGAACAGACAATTGATTTTACGGAGAGACGACGTGCAGGTAAAAAAATTGCATTACTTGTCTTTGAGGTAAAGATGAAGTCCGAGCGCCAAGAGCTTCATCAACGACTCGAGTATGAAGACCGCCGTGAAGAAGTAATTGAAGATTTTCAGGGCGTACGTGAGAGCCTTTGGCATCATGTAAAATTCCATAGCCATCGTGACGACGTTCAATCCGATAACCGCGGCGATGGCGAGATCAAAATACTTGGAGGTAACGACGTTGTGAACGAGAAGCCTCGTCTTCGAGTAGTTCGTGTAGTAGGGCGGCATATGCATCTCTGCAAAAATTCAATGTAAGAAACATTATTTATTATTCGATGCAAGAAACGTTATTTATGTAGAAAGTATATGTATGGAGTATGACTCCATCAACCCTGCGATATTTGTACCTGAAGAACTAAGATAAGTAAAAAACATACGGGTGAT
>JAPYZD010002378.1:0-19192 GCA_030522725.1 Ichneumoninae sp. B BG-2022a | reverse complement strand
TGCCGGGTAATTTGTTAACCAATTAATTTTTTGATGAATTTGTTATCAACATTTTGCAATTATTATTATGCAAAATTAATCTTCTCAGTACCTTTAGTACACATGATTTTTTTCATATGTTTACACGATCAAGAAGTACTTGCAATTTTCTCCTATTGTTGTCGAACTTATGCGAAGTCAGCGCGCAGCGAGACTCCCTCCTTAAATGAAATAAATATTTATCTAAATGAAATAAATATTTTAATTAAACCAAATAAACGGTGGCCGTCAAATAAATTATTTTTCTGGGTGCAAAATTGCGTAATTCGCACGAGGAAAATTCGCTCAGCACGTATCTTTTCGTCGGTTAGATAAAATTAATAAAACAATGCACCCTTCATTGGGCCTCGCTGTCTCATCGTCCCGTTCGCTGCTGTGTCTGGGAAGAGACGCGCGAGCCGCGACGCGAAGACGACGACGGGAATATCAATCCGAGAAAATCGGGAGAGATATCCGCGGCCAGAAATTCAAACTCGCACGCCCGGACCGTGTCCCGCGAATAAATTATATTTTATTCTCGAACGGCAATCACAGAGGTATTCATGCTTGCCGGAGAGGTAGATACTCGTTTTCCCTTCGTTCCCTTCGTCACGCTATTTTCAGCCCTTAAACCTCAGATCCTGTTCTCGCTCGTCCTTGCAAAAGGACACCGTCGGCCACCCAAGAAACTCGTCGATTTCACGTCGGGAAGACCGAACACGTGCTTGCAAGGCCGTCTTAAATGGTGGGCCACTTTGTCAAAAATTTAGATTTTTTGGCGTCTTTGCAGCGAAATCGATACGCCAAGGTGTAATCGACACGTCTTGCTGGGCTGCAATGCCGATTTAGTAAAAGGTATGAGCGTTAAGACCGAAACTTATTTTCTGTTGAAAAAAGAAAAATTATCAAATATTTGATATTTTTGTGAATCGAAATGTCTAAAAATAAACAAAATTTATGATATTGTATTTGAAATTTTTTTCTTCAGGACACGGTAGAAATTTTTCCGTAATTTTCGGATTAAAATCGAAGAAGATATGTTCCAAGAGAGCTTTTACGACGTGACGAATATGACTGTACGCTTTGGGCAGAAAATCAAACACTTTGAAAGTTGTAAAAAAGCAAAAAAACTTTGAAAAATTATAACTATAAAATCGAGTGCTTCCCGATTCTGTAGGAGACTTGGATCATCCATTACGAAAGCTCGAGCCTAACAGGAAGCCTACATTTAGCCAGCATTCTTTAAATAAAAATCGAGGGTGATATTTCCGAAAATATCTTTTACACCAATGTGAAAAATGTGGCTTTGGACATTGGAACAAAAATCAAGCGCTCCGATTTTTTTTAAGTATAAAAAAACCTTTAAAAAATGGTTACAATAAAATCGAACACTTTCCGATTTCCGACGACCCTTGCATCGTCTATTACAGAAGCTCGAGCTTAACAGAAAAACTAAATTTAGCCACGATTTTTTTTTATTACTAAAATCCAAAAAAAACTCTAAAACATGACAACTATAAAATCGAGCACTTTCCGATTTCAGACGACACTTGCACCGTCCATTACAAAAGCTCGAGCCTAACTTACGAGTCGTCCGGCAATAAATAACTCGCTCTCTCGAATGACCATAAATGCGTTCGGGATCTACGAAGCGTGACTCCTCGTCCATTTAATGTCTTTCCGAAGAGCTCGACCGGTAGGGTAGGCAGTGCGGTGGCAGGGGGGTAAAATAAAAAATGAGAAACAAGGACGAGAGTGGAGAACGCTCCGGTCGCCAAACGATCTTCGGTTTCTTCTCCCGGGCTGGTCCATCGAACGGGGAACTCTCCGGGCTTTGCCAGAACGTTCTCCCCCTCGTATGGTCCACGGCGTACGAGCACATACGCGCACGTTAGTTCTTCTCGCCTTCGCCCACCGGCACGACACGAGACGATAATATGACTTTAGTTTTACGAGCATCCTTCGACGCCGCTCCTGCGTTCTCCGGGCTCTCGCTCACACGTTTGAGAATCCCTGGGTGAATTACAAGCACGAAACGAGCCAGAGGAAACCCGACTCTGCTGCTCCTTCCTCATCGCCGTCGCTCGTTCCCGCAGTTTCGAAACTTATTCCACACTATAACACGCCCGGCGAGCATTATACTAGAGCGGCGTGACGGTTCAATTTTTCTTTTTTTATATACAAAATCTTCCGCTCGTAGCATGTAGAAATTTCCCCGGTTTCGTCGTGAGGTCGATTGTCTCGTAACTCTTTGGCTCGATTTTATCTCGGATTTTCCTCCCCCCTCGTCGGCGGGCTGAGATGTCGATAGCGTTTTGGCGTTCTCGACGATTATGATGATTTAACGATTTGGAGGGATTTTTTTTTTTTTTCTTGAGAGTGTGTGAGAAAATTCCACATGTCTCGAGCAGTAAAAATTTCAAAGGCGTAAACTTCTCGAAGCTGCATCTATTAATAATGCCGCAATCGCGGTGGCTGTATCGTTCCGGAGCATCTATGTCGAGAAGCTCAATCGGCAGTTGGAACTCTCCGGGCTTCTTCGAGAGCTGTTAATGTAATCGCCGCGCGCTGCGTCTCTGTCTCTCTCGCTTTCGCTGTCGAATACAGCGATAAGACGCTTATCCGGACGCCGCTCGCGGGGAATTAATCGTGTCACGAGCAAGCGTGCTTCGCGCTGCGCGCTAACTCTTGAAACTCTTGAGATTAGTGCGGGACGAGGGTAAAGGCCAATTATCGGGTAATTCCGTTGAGGAGGAAAAAAGGATGCCGAAAAAAATATAAAGTAAACACCTGGAGCACGCGATAACGCAAAAATAAGATTTATTCAAAAATATAGATAAGTGAAAAATAAAAGAACTAAAAAATGAAAATAAATCGAAAATAAATGTAACTCGAAAATACAAATGACAAAAAAACAAGAACAAAAATAAATCAAAACTAAGAATAACTTAAACATAAATAACTAAAAAATAAAAATGAATCAAAAATGATAATGAATCAAAAATGCAAATGATCAATAAATAAAAATGAATAAAAAATTTAAATGACTCAAAAATGAAAATGAATAAAAAATTTAAATGACTCAAAAATGAAAATGAATAAAAAATTTAAATGACTCAAAAATGAAAATGAATAAAAAATAAAAGAGATAGTTTCCTGTTTAATTTCAAGTCAGCCAACTGCTTCAATTTTGTCTTCGATATTTTCCATCCAGGCCCAGAAACAGAGTAGCGCGAATAGAAGAGAGTGGCTGGTACACGTTTTTCAGGAAAAAGGAAAACCCGTAGGGAGAGAAACGTTTCCCACATGTGTAAATGCCGATATAATGCACTGCTGCGAGCACCGCTCGCTGTCCCGGGTCCAGCGTGAGTTCTTGTTAGGGTGTCGGGGGCCACACACCGGATGACCGCATGCGGTCGATTTTGGTGAGAAAAAAAATAAAAGCCCGTGAAGTCCGAGGGAATGTTGAAGAGGTGCCTCACCGCCGCGATGCTCGGCCACGCTGGTCCACGTATTATATCTCGACTCATTATTTACAACCACGACCTCTCTGCGGACTCTTTCTCCATCCCCTTTCTCATTCCGTGGCTTACGAGACGGATCGAATTCAGATTTTTCCCGTATTTTGTTTAAAGCGTTTATGAACCGTGTCCGAGGGTGAGTTTCGGTATTCTCTCCCCTCCTCGTCACGAGTCACGGTTACGTCCGCAAGAGTCTTTTCCTAAGGGGAAGATTCGAAGTAGGAAGTGGAAGGGACCTGTGGTCAGTGAACCGGTGACGGGTGAAACGCACCCCTACAGTTTACGCAGCCGGACATGCGACGGAAGTGTTCCCATGAACGGAATACGAGCATATAAATTTTCCTCGCTGACCGGAAATCAAATTTTATCTTGTTTCAATTTTGTACTTCTGTATGTCCGGCAAATCGGGCGCTCGAAATGTTAAATTTAATTAGGAGGGGTTGAAAAAATGTTAGCTAAGGAAGGACCTGATTATCTCAAGTGTAAAGTGAAGTTCCGACAAACGTATGAACACTGAGAAAAAAATACGGTTGAATCAACTAAGACTAGGGCAGGGACGTTCAACTAAATAGTTTGTTGGTAACAGCTAAAAAATTGCTTAGATCAATCATTTGTTGGGTAATTTCACAAAAATATTTTTCAGTCATTAAAATATATCGTTCGACTAACTAAAGATTTATTTGAACGTCCCTGCCCGAATCTTAGTTGATTCAACTGTACTTTTATATCGGTGAATAGACCCGGCCTTTGGAATGTTAGTGTTTTACCATACAGAATTATTGGGAACTGAAAATTATTAACAGTTGAAAAAAGTCGATCTGGTCGGACTCGTGTAATACCAATGGTTCATTATTTTTTTTACGTCTAACAATAATAAAAAAAATATCTCCTCTACAAATGCAGAAACGTGCTCTAAAAATGAATTAATCAAAAATAACACGAAAATAAAATTTTAAGCGACGTAAGCCTCAATTCGCGAATCCCATTTGATTTACCCAGTGACCGGGATTCCCGTCTACAAAAAAATGGTGTGTCCCCATTACTCACATACTAAAATAGGTAATTCCAAAAAAACAAATCACGCTCATGGTGATTTTTCATGACCAATTCTTGCACCCAGAAACAAAATTTGTTTGACGGCCACTGTTTATGTGGTTTGAGTAAAATATTTATTTGATTTAAATAAATATTTATTGAAATAAAGTAAATAGTTACTTAAATGAAATAAAGATTTATTTTAATCAAATAAATATTTTACTTAAATAAAATAAACAGTGGCCTTCAAATAATTATTTTTTCTGGGTGTCTATGAACACCAGACCAAATTTATAAGTCGCCCTAAAACTTTTCTGGGCCACCTACCAAAAATAAAATTGGACTCGATAATTTTGTTTCCACGTGTCTGACAAGATAAGTAAAGGTGACTCATCTTGAGGTATTTTGACGATTCTTCAGAAAAATCAATCCGGCCAGTATTATCCACCCTCCCTAACGTCCACTACACCCCGATGGTCTCTCTCGAGTCCTCGGTCTATTATTTTCTCCATCCCGAGCAATCGCGGGGAAGCGGAAGCGTGGACGTCGGAGGCTGCGAGAAACAGCCATAGCTGACGGGGGTGTCGAGGAATCATGAATGCTTCCGGGCGCAGGTGGCCTTGACCAGGGCCCAGCGCAATAATAGTTCTCCCATCAGAGCGGCAGCGCACCACGAGCTACTTCTCTATAATATAAAGCCACTTAGCACCCCGCAGTCGTTTGTAGTGGGTGCGGTGTGTTGTGACACTGTAACGGGAACAAACAAACAGTAGTGGGATGGCCGTTGCACGTCCCTCTCTCATTCTTTCTCTTCCAGTTCTCCTTCCTTCGGAACCGCAAACTACTGTTCGAGGACTCTCCTTGCCGACGCGGCTCTCTTTGACTGCGTTGTCTGACAATGAGTGCGGTCGGAAGGAAACGGCTGCTAGTGCTTTAAGTGAGAAGCAATCGACTCCCACGATAGGGTCCGAAATTGCCTCGATCGATTTCGGAACAGGGTAAATGTGGTGAATATGACTCGATTCGGTAAGATGGACCATTGCATTTTGACGCAAATGCTGAAATACCGAAACGTCGTTCGCTTCCCTGCATCGATAACAGTGAGGTATTTCAAACGTTAAACTTTGTTCTTGACGAGATTTAAAAATATCACACGAGTAGTTCGGTAATATGAACCAGTCTTTTATCTCATTGGAATAACTAAACTTACTTATTTTCCACAAAAAATGTACGTTTTGAAGAATATTACTGTTATTATTATTGCCCATTAATGTTACCCATATTACCCATTAATCCCTATGGATAACATGGAAGTTAGCGACGCCGCTTTCCTCGCGAAGCGATAAAATATATTATATTATATTATATTATATTATATTATATTAGTAGTACAAGTAATTTATTAGCGAGATGTTACATTGGTTCTCGATCGTTCAAGTATGTTACATTTGGCTTGGTGATTACATAAATGTATGGTAACATTATCAGCTAACGAGACATCGACCTTGGTCCTTCAGCTCACATATTATATTATATTATATTATATGGGGAGACAAAAATCTTAAAATCATGTTGTTGCCAGGCTTACACTGAGGAAAACTGACATAGTGAAAGCAACAATACTGACTTTTTACCATAAAAAACAGTTCCCAAGGAGAACGTTTACATTCTATATTTACGATAGTGACGAAAAATCATGATTACAACTATAAGTATAATTTAACTAATTGAATAAAAAAAACAAGATGCAAAAAATCTCGACAAAAAAAATCTTGGCGTGCCAGTTTTTTTTTACAATAGCTGTCGTACATGTTTCATGCAAATAATCAAGGGAGAGGGAAAGTAACTGCAATAACTACAGTAACTGTAATTGTGAAAAAAACTGGCACGCCAAGTTTTTTTTGTCAAGAGTTTTTGCATCTTGTTTTTTTTTTTTTAGAATGTTTTGATAAACATATTTTTTGAAGAATTTTTGGTACATCCTATTACTTGGCTACTTTCATTTGATTTTTTCGATTTTTTTTTAGATATATATACTATTAGAAACTATCTATATAGAGGTTCCTCCTGGGAACTATTCATTATAGTAGGAAATACTATCCTTTTTCTCAGTGTATAAAGGGTGTTTTCAGACACCTCTTCATTCCGAGATACTGACCCAAAATTTTTATTGGCCGATATTCGCCACTTTCACTCTCCAGATAGAGAACGATCGGAAAACATCCGGAGAATCACGGTGACGCGAGGCGAAACATTTCCACACGAGATTCAATGCGGGAGTCCGCTCTCACTCGGCGGGACGTCGCGCGATTATGTCATGTTTTACATACGTGACTAATATAAATATAAAAGTATAAAAACACATTAATCGATCACTCTCTCGTGTGGCTTCTGCGAATGGGCGGGTGAGACAATGATGAAGTCGCGAAAACGGGCTTCGCTCGTCGCATTAATTATTACTATCGCTTACACACGTCGATTATCGCTGCGCGCGCGCATGCGCGCACTTCCACGTCTCAATCGTCTTCCCTCGCTGTTTCACGTACGAACGCTCCGCGATTCCTCGCCCCGCTTTATCTCTGTGTTATATCGGAGCGTCCGACTGACGAGAGCGGCGTAACATATTAGCAAAATTCCTGAGTGGATATATATATGTAATTTTTTTAATATTATTTTTTTTTATTTTTTTTTAACGCGAGCGTGCAACGCTGATGCTAAGTTTGGTCTACGCAATCGTCTCGTTTCATCGGCGTGATGAGCAGCCAGCGACTTTTTTTTCAGTCTCGATTCATCGGAGTCTTTCCGTTCTTATCGCGCGCCCCCACTCACAAACTGTATTTTCAACGGAGTTGTTTATCCGTCGGAAAGTCGAGATAACGATTGACGATGCGCGATGCAGAGACGGAAAATTGTACGGAGGAAAAAAGCCCGGTTTTTTTTTTTAAACATCTCGTGTTACGCGAATTTTTCAAATCGGCCGGGAAAGTCAAGAGGAGATCTTGAAAAATGGGCAGTCGAGTGATTGGGGAAAAACATCTGGAACTTTGAATTTCGGGTGTTTTCTCGCTTGCCCGTGAATTTCGAAACGACTTAAGAGCAAAAGAAAAGAAAAAGGAAGAATTAAAAGTGAAATGAGTTAAATTATGTAATTTAATTATTTAATCATGCAAAATATAGTTTCGAAAAAATATTCCCTTTTGAGATTGAAGATATAATTTTTTACATTTTTTGATCGAGGCGATTTCGAGTAAATTTGTTATTTTTGCGCTTAATTTTTTTTTTGGTTTTATTATTTACGAGCCTTGTGCAAACTGCGCTGCAGAAACGATCGCGATAATAAAAACTGCTTCCCGTTGAACGTACAAAGTAGCCGTTCGCGACCTCCTAACCCGATGATTATCGCCTTAGATGCGACTGTAACACTTTCATTTAATCTATTAATCGTACAAAAAATAGTTGCAAAAAATGTTACTTTTAGAAATTTAAGATATAATTTTTATTTAACAAGGCCATTTGGAATTATTTTTTATTTTTGTTCTTTATTATTTACGAGTTTTATTCAAACTGTGCTGCAGAAATGAACGCGACAATAAAAACTGCTTCCGTTGAACGTACAAAGTAGGCGTTCGCGACCTTCTGACCCGACGACGATCGCCTGCGATGCGACTGTCCTGTAACGTTATAATTTAATTAATTAATCGTACAAAAAATAGTAACAAAAAATTAATTTTGGAGAATTAAGATATATTTATATTTTTAACAAGATATATATATATATACATTTTTAACAAGGCGATTTGCAATTAATTTTTTAGTAGTAGTAGTAGTGAATTTATTGACAGTGCAGAACATGGAACAGTTTTTAATACGTAACAGACTTAAAACACATACATGATACCAATTGGCCATCTCCCGAAGTCCTTCAACCACGGTTTTTCATCTATTTACAATTTTTTTTAAAATATTGTTTTAAGTATTGGTACATAAAATAAAAAATGTCAGTTTATTTCTTCGTTACTCATTCGTTCGAGTTGCTGATAAGTGTTGGGTGTTTGAACGTGTGTTAATTTTTTATTTTTCTCGTGAGATTTTTTTTCTCATTATTATTTACGATTCTTATTCGAACAGCTCTGCAGAAACGATCGCGAAAATAAAAAACTGCTACCGTTGCACGTTCAAAGTAGTCGTTCGCGACCTCCTGACCCGATGACGATCGCCTTGGATGCGACTGTCCTGCGACGCTACAATAATATCGCACAGCGTTCTCGGCGAGAGGGCCCGTACGGAGAAACGAGTTAGACGACCAGGTTTTGGTACGCCGCCCCGGCGTTCTCTGGGATCCTGTCCCGATGCGATCCACGGAGCCAGCGGGTTTTGATAATCAACATTCGAAAATCAAGTTTGACCGTACGAAATTTAGTATCCCACGAGGTGAAGTTTCCTTCGTGGGACGTCCCGCAACGAGGCATCGGGAACTAGTTTTTTTTTTCTCTCAAAGCAGTTCCTCTCTTCGATGATCCGCGGACTCCGTCGCGTGTGACGGTACCGGAATCTCGCGCCAGGATTGCCGGACAGTGTCCAGATTTGGGACCGTTGAAACGTAATTTATATACGACTTTTGCCTGCCAACGCGTTCTTCTAGTCACAAACGTAGAGGCCAACGAACGATCCCCTCCGCTACGGCACCGGCCACTTTAGCGCAAATCTTTTCCACGACTGCATGGATCGTTCGGGTGTAACGTATATTTTGCGGCGGCAGTCGTATGGATGTAATCGGAAACAGGTATTCAATAAGGACCCGGAAATTCGAGAGACCACAAATTAAATTTTTTAAAATTTAATTATAATACATTTTTTTTTATTATAATTAATTTCTTTTTAATTATTTTTTTTATTTTGCAAAAATTCGCTGCGGTAGCCAAAATGTAGTTTCGTTGATAGTATGGACGAAAAATTATTACTGAAATCCGTATTTCCAATCACGGGAAGATTTTTAGATCTGCTGACCTGCAATAATAATAATACATCTGTTTTTATTGAGAAAAATAATGTTGGCTAATTAAAAAATAATAAGTTATTTTTTATTCGGCAAAAAATATGGAACTCAAGGTGATTTTTTTGTTGCAGAATTTTTTGAATATTTTTTGCAAAAACTCGTATCGTTATAACACTTAAAACACTTTCGCGTAAATCTTTTCCACGACTTGGTGGATCGTTCGGGTATGGTATAATGTATATTTTTCTGTGGCAGTCGTATGAATGTAATCGGAAACAGGTATTCAATAAGGAACCGGAAATTCGCGAGACCAGTATTCTTTAAAAATCTAATCATAATAATTTTTTTTTATTCTGAAAAAATTCGCTGATATCACGAATGAAAAATTGTTACAAAAATCCGTGTTTCTAATCGAGAGAGGACTTTTAGATTTGCTGGTCTGCAATAATGATGCAGCTGTTTGTATTCAGAAAAAAATGGAACCACAGGTGATTTTTTATGTTGCAGAGCTTTTTGAATATTTTTTTAAAATTCGTATCGTTATGGAACTTAAAACACTTTCGCGTAAATCTTTTCCACGACTGGATGGATCGTTCGGGTATAACGTATATTTTGCGGCGGCAGTCGTATGGATGTAATCGGAAACAGGTATTTAATAAGGAGCCGGAAATCCACGAGACCAGAAATTAAATTTTTTCAAATCTAATCATAATAATTTTTTTTTTTAATTTTGGAAAAATTTGCTGAGGGAGCCAAAGTGTAGTTTCGTTGATAGTACGGACGAAAAATAATTACAAAGCTCCGTATTTCCTATCAAGGGGGGACCTTTAGATTTACTGGTTTGCAATGATAATATATATTTTTTTATTCAGAAAAAAATGTGGAACCCAAGATGATTTTTTTATGTTGCAGAATTGTTTGAATATTTTTTGCGCAAACTTGTATCGTTGTTGTAACTAATACAATATTCGCGCGAATATTCATTTCAATGTCAGTCATATGAAGGCAATCAGAAGCAGGTATTCGATACGGACCCGGAAATTCGGGAGACTAGAACTTAAATTTGAAAAATCTAACCATAATAAAAAATAATTTTTTAAAAATTCTGCAAAAATTCGCCGAGGGAGCCAAAGCGTAGTTTCGTTAATATCACGGACAAAAAATTATCACAAAAATCTATAATTCCAATAAAACGTTGACCTTTAAATTTGCCGGTCCACAATCTTCAAACAGTTCAACTAATAACAAAAGATACTTTTTTGTAAAAAAAATAAAATAAATAATACCGTAACCCAAGGCGACTTTTCTTATACTGCAGAACTGAACATTTTTATTGATGTTTTAAAGCCCGTGTCGTTGTGGCTAAAAGAATATTCGCGCGAATGTTCGTTGCAATATCATTCGTGTCCGAACTGACTCGCTATGATTCAAGTCGACTTTGATCAGTGAACACGCACTGTATATGTCTCCGAAGTTTCCATTGTATGCAAATAACATCGGAGATGACGATGATTGCGGCATAGAGCGACGATAATGATTTCGAAAAGTACGCGTGGTGTCTGTGTACATACATTATGCCCCGTGTATGCGTACTTACACATGTGAACAGATTCACATACATGACGCTGTTGAAGAAGTCGTTAACTAGCTTACGGAATTTTTTCAGCGTTGGGTAAATACAGCAAAAAAAAAATTTAGCCTTAATAGAAAAAAAATAAAAAATTAAATAAAAAAAACACTTGCAGCCAGAAAAAGATATCGTTGTTTACAACTTCATGTGAGATTGACCCAATAATGGAAAAACTTTTAACGACCCTGAAGATATCTGTGCGAGAGGAAATTTCATCAAGTTACAACGGCTGCGTTTTGCATCGCTCGCTCAAACACGCTTTGCACAAACTTCGCTCGCTGCAGTTCACTCAGAGAATAAATAAAGTTCTACGAGTAAACAATTTTTTTTCCATGAAGCAGTGAACTAGCGAAGACTTGCCAAAAAATGAAACTTTATGCCGTGCAAATATGTTCAGGATCATTTACGCGAACATGCTATTGTTTCAATCTTGCATAAAATTTAAAAAATGAGATGTAGAGTAAGTAACTATTTATTTATTTAATAACGGATTGGGCCCAATTGCAAGAACGCTAGAATAGCCATCGCCCAATGAACAATATGAGACAGATTCTCCGCTTATCAATTACACAAATTTGTCACGAGTAGATGAGAAAAAAATCTCGATGAATTTTATTGAAGGGGTCAGTAACGTAAGGAGTTTATTTTTGAAGAGTATCATGAAACCCTCAAAAGGATTTCGCCAATAATATATATTTTATTGCTAAATTAAATGCCAAGTTACTTTTTCCCGAGTCATTGACATTATTTTTCAGTACAAATGCCCCAGTCTCAATTAGCGTGCAATCCTGCAACGATTCCATATTTGCCGCGACGGAGCAATAATCTATTAGGAAGCCCGGGAAAAGGGGATACAAAATTGGACTCGATCGATAATAGAACGAATAGAATGATTTGCTATTATTTGAATTATTTATATTTTATAGCCAAGTTAATTTTTCCCGAGTTACTGAAATTATTCTTCGGTACAAATTCCCATCTCAATTAGTCTGCAACCCCACAACGACCCGATATTCCCCGCGACGAAGCAATAATCTATCAGGAAGCACGGGAAAAGGGATCCAAAATTGAGCCCGGTCGATAGTAGAATATACAGAATTATTTGCTATTATTTGAATTTTTATGTTTTATGTACCCAGTATTATTACACCCGGTCGATAATAGAATGAATATAATGAGTTGCTATTATTGTAATTATTTATATTTTATAGTCAAGTAAATTTTTTCCGTGTCACTGAAATTATTCTTCGGTACAAATTCCCATGTCAATTAGCCTGCAACCCCAGAACGATCCGATATTCCCCGCGACGGAGCAATAATCTATCAGGAAGCACAGGGAAAGGAGATCCAAAATTGGGCTCGGTCGATAATAGAATAAACATAATTATTTGCTATTATTTGAATTTTTATATTTTATTCTACCCGGTTGATAATGGAACGAATATAATGATTTGCCATTATTAGAATTATTTATATTTTATTTATAGCCAAGTTACTTTTTCCCGAGTCACTGAAATTATTCTTCGGTACAAATTCCCATCTCAATTAGCCTGCAACCCCACAACGACCCGATATTCCCCGCGACGGAGCAATGATCTATCAGGAAGCACAGGGAAAGTAGATCCAAATCCAAAATTGGGTCTCACGGGTATTTTGATTTTCCCCATCGAACTCATCGAGCACCGTGGATAAATCCCGATATCGTAAAATATGGACCTTTCGGTACAATGTGTGGCGATTCCGCTCGCAAAGGGGGAGATGGACGAGCGGGATGGGCGAGCTTTAAATAATATGATCCACGGGAATACGCAAGATCGCGTCAGTGGTTGGATTTGCTTACCGGGGTGGCTTGTCCCAAAAATCTAGCGGACATAAAGAGGAGAGGAATTCACGAAGGGAGAAAACGAAGCACTGGCGTAACGCTGCGTTTACGAAGTGCCGGCCGGGGTCTCAAGACCCCAACACCGAGGATCGTACAACCCCGGCGTACACAGCTGTCTCCTGTTCGGGGTCCTCGGCCCGTGTTCCGCAGATGTCCGGTTCTTGAAACCAGCAGTTTGAACCAGCGAGATCTTGACCGTCCGGCGACCCACGTGAGAAACGCATTCACCGGCTAGACTCTCAACGATAGCCCGCGCGTAGGACCCTTCCTCTAGCCTCGTCCTTGTTCTTACGAGAACTAGACGTCCCACTGGGAGTTCGGGACATTAATTATCGTACGAGGAAGAAGTGGAAGAAGAAGAAAAAGAGACGGGTCAGTTCACGGGAACCTGTCTTTCGACGACACCCAACACCCCATAGAGGAAAAAAAAACATGAACATCAGAAAAAATTGGCCACTTTTATTTCTGTCGGGATTCATTGTTTTCCATGGTGGCGGATGATGATGCAAATATGGGAATCTTGGAAGTGTTAGGGAATTAAAAAGTGGTCAGGTTTTTTTTGCGATTACAGAAAATGAGTCACGGTATGATAGGTGATAAAACAAGATGTCTTGGAAGTGTTACGGAATTAAAAGATGACCAGGAAAATCAAGAAAGGGATTTTTTCGCGTGTAGATCAAATGAGTAACGGTATGGTAGGGGATAAAAGAAGATGTGATACGCTTGACCGATAATCATTTCGCCAATAAATCATGTACAACAAAATCATGTACATCAGGAAAAATGGCCCCTTTTATTTCAGTCGAGATTCATTGTTTTTCATGGTGGCGGATGATGATACAAATATGGGAATCTTGGAAGTGTTAGGGAATTAAAAAGTGGTCAGGTTTTTTTCGTGATTACAGAAAATGAGTCACGGTATGATAGGTGATAAAACAAGATGTCATTCGCTTGTAAACTAAACCATTTGACCGACTAATCGTTTAACCGATAGATAGACAGTAAAAAAGAATTTCGTAAAATGAGAATAAAAAGTTTCGTAAAAATGATTTTGTTACACAAGTGACATGTCCTGTCCGTTTATTTCGCTTATCGTTAACAATTTAGTTTCTACTTTTGTTTGTAAAACTAGATGCTGAACGGTGCTATAGGAAAATTAAGAAATAAAAATTGTGGACGTTTGTGGACAACAAGTTGTTGTCAAAGTACAAACTTTTTTTACCGTGTACGTTTGGCCGACAAATCAATTAACCGGTAGATTCATTTGATTGGCAAATCAGTGGTTTTAGTAATCCGTATTTATTAACAATATGTTACATTGGTAGTAGGTAGGCCTTTTAAGCATCTAACAGACGTCTTAGTGATTACATTTAGTTGTGGTAACAATAATTGCTAACTCGCCATCGACCTTGGCTCTTCAGCCCTCTGGCAAATCGTTTCACGAAAAAAATCAAGAAAATTACGAAATAATAATTTATTTGTCAAATGATAGGTGCGTGATTACACTGATAAAAAAATACGGTTGAATCAACTAAGATTCGGGCAAGGACGTTCAACTAAATATTTTGTTGATATAGCTAAAAAAATTTGTTAGTTCGACAATTTATTGGGTGATTTCACAAAAACATTTTTGAGTCATTACAATATTTTGTTCGAACAACAAAATATTTATTTGAACGTCCCTGCCCGAATCTTAGTTGATTCAACTGTACTTTTTTATTAGTGTACATTTTTTTAACTTTTGAATGTATCTGTCGTTTAAATAATTGATAATCAGACGATCGGCATCCGAAAGAATGAAGGTTACACTACGAAGGATCGAAATCCGAACAATAACCTTTAATTGTAAATAAATTATTCAAATCCCGGCAAATTTAATTAATCACGCATTTTGGCACTTCCACTTTGAATCCCAGTTAATGAAAAACTAAAAAAAAAGATCAAAAATTCGTTCCACCGTTATCAGCACTCGGTATGATTCTATAAATCGAATTTGCAGGTGATTTGAATAGGAAGATTGCTTGTGGCTCGAATCCCATTAAATGGAACGCGGGGTTAATGCGAGGAGTCAGATGGAGCGGTAACCGGAAACCGAATTGGCTCCATTGGCCGAGGATCGATTGCCGGAGGGATCGAACACGCGTTCTCCCGCATGGGCGAGGGCGCTATTAATCGATAGCTGATTATCGGCACTCTTTCTACCGAGCGCTCCTTCGGCGTTTGTACATAGGGCATTCGCGATCGATTTTCCTCGGTGCTATCCGACGGCAGCGTTAAAGAGCGTATATTCTCGTCGGCTTCGCGTATATGCGCGATGGAGTTTAGAAGACGCTGCGGGGTGCAGCAATACAGCGCTCCACACACACACACACAAACACATACATACACACATACATACATACATACATACATACATACATACATACATACATACATTCATACATACATACATGCATACATACATGCATACATGCATACATGCATACATACATGCATACATGCATACATACATACATACATACATACATACATACATACATACATACATACATACATACATACATACACACATACATACATACACACACACACACACACACACACACATGAGGGAGAGAGGGGGCCTTAAGCTTGTAGCATATAATACGTTCTAGTATAATATACTTCGTCTCCCGGAGGCTCTCGATCGTTCCGGCACGGCCTCCGGGTCAAAGAGGTCCTTCGGAGCGTACAGGTCTCGCCGGGTGCACACAGCCCGGAGAGTCTTCTTCGAGCTCTATGATGCATTCTGCGCCTTCGGCGGTACACACTATAAACCGAGGATTTATATATATAATACTTTGCCACGTCCTCGCCTCGGCCGCTTCTTTCTTTTACATCCTTCTAAATATGCATTATCCAATTTAGTCCGATTACACGGATATGCGAAGGCATGACGATCCCGTGGGTACGACGCGCCACCCTCGACGCTCGCGGGTTTGTCGAATCCGGGGCGTGAATGCCACGGAGCCCAACGTCGGTTCGACCAGTTTTCTCATCAGCTAAATTTGGAATTTTATCGCGCAGATTTCAGCTCGCCCCGGTGAAATCGGGATGCAAGTCTCGAGGACTTCGGGACTTTGAGCCGCGTCAACCTCGGCATGCATTTGGCACGAGAAATGAGCATTGTGGAGACGCAGCCACAAATGTATAAGCGCTGGTGTGGAAAGATTTAATTGATGAGAGGCTAAATTTGCTAAAATCCATTAAAATTTCCATCGCGCAGATTTTAAATTTGCCAAAATGCCAGTTTATCGTGTAGGCACAAGCTTAGCGGCGCAATGGGAAGAACAGTTTGGACCATTAGGACTTAGAGTTACCTGGATCTCATGAAGGATTGAGCAAGAAAAATGAACATTACGCAAACGCAGCCAGATATATATAAGCGCTGGTGTGGAAAGACGTCATTGATGGAAGGAATTTTAACTTTGCTAAAATCAATTAAAATTTCCATTAAGCAGATTTGAAATCTGCCAAAATGCCGATGTCGGAAGAACAGTTTGGATCATTAGGTCTTATAGTTACATGGATCTCATGAAGGATTGAGCAAGAAAAATTATCGTTGAGCAAACGCAGTCGCAGATATATTATCGCTGGTATGAAAAGATGTCATTGATGTGAGTCTAAATTTGCTAAAATCAATAAAAATTTAGATCGGGCAGATTTTAAATTTGCCAAAGGCAATTTTATCACATAGACATAAGTTTACCGGCGAAGTCGGAAAAACAGTCTAGAGCATGAGGACTTAGAGCTGCATAGAGCTCATGTAGAATTGAGCAAGAAAAATGAGTATTAAGCAAACGCAGGCATAGATATATAAGCACTGGTGTGGAAAGACGTCATTGATGGGACTCTAAATTTGGGCAAATCAATTAAAATTTCGATCGGACAGATTTTAAATTTGCCAAAATGCCATTTTATCACGTAGACATAAGTTTGTCTGTGAAATCAGAAGAACACTCTGGACCATTAGGACTTAGAGCTGCATGGATCTCACGAAGGATTGAGCAAGAAAAATGAGCATTGAACAAACGCAGTCGCAGATGGATCAGCGGTGGTGTAAAAAGCTGCCACAGATGGGAGGGCCTCTCGACCGGTATTAATAAGCAGTCATTAGTACCGGGTCGCCCGCAGGGTGTGGGTCGCGTTCGAAGCGGTGAGTTCTCGTCTACCGGTTGTCCCCGCCTTGGACAATGCGATGGGCGGGAGCGTACCGTCGTCCAGCTACGACTCCATGCAACAGACTCGAGTTGTAAATCTTCCACGAGACGTGACGGTCTGCATACGTTTTCCTCCAAAGAAACGCGTCAGGACGATGAACCATGCAGCTTTCGTTAAAGAAGAACTCGTCAGCAGCTTCCAAGTGTTCATCAATAACCTTCGGTATTGATGAATATAACTAGAAATTTTCCAGCGTTACGTTAAGTCCTGATAAGGCGCGGTCAATAACTGATTAGGACCACACCAAACCCCACTGCAACGCTCTAAAATTTTTCACAGGATGAGTTTTATTAAAGGAGTAAAAAACAGACGCCCAACGAAAACACTTGCTGATCCGTCAAAGCTTTATCGCTGGGCTTTGATGCAGCGCGTCGCGGACAAGACGTTCGGTTGCACTCGGCCTCGGTCGCTCGGGCCAAATTCCTAAGTCGATCATTAATTAGAGCCGGTGTTGGACAGGCGGAGGGGGACCCCGATGCGTTATAATTAGGCGCGGTCGCGGGCGAGTGCACGTAATCGGATTGGATCGAGAGATGGCCGAGGTGTTGGGGCAGCAGCGGCAGCAGCAGCAAGCGCGTGGATATCCATCTACTGGGAGACCTAACGATTCCCTCGGTGCAGGCAATTCATCACAGGGTAGATGCTGAATCTTGGCTCTACTATCGCGTGTGCATTTAACTAATTCACCTAGGTGTACGACTGCTGGTTGCCCTTCGCAGCTGATCCCGGGCTATTATGACCGGAAGGACGTCATCGTATACCTCCGCTTCGCCGGTTTATCTGAATCGCCTCCACTGGCCAGAAACTGCGCACAGTCATTGCCAGCCCGTTGTCTCTTTTCCGCCTGCCAATGACTGTCCTGGAGGACCAACCACTGCACAGCTCTCCCGGCCACGCACATGCACGCAGATGGAAGAGCCGGTAGCCGATCAGAGAGGTGCTGAGGTGATTTAATCGTCCCACAAATGGATCCTCGATGCCAAGACGCTAATGTCAGAGTTCGCGGCGAGTCGATAGGTCGCGGGGACTTGGCATACGACAACTATCCCCGAGGTTCCCCGATGGCTCTTCCGCCTCTTTCCCTTCAGCACCCCCTCGTCTTCCACCTCGCCCGGGCTCCCGCCTATCTGGCTCCGGTCCAACGAATTCGAACCGTGCAACGGTGCATCTAGTGACCCCGGTGAATCGAGCGATCGCATGTGTCGTAAAGTATCCTGTTGAGGTGCACATCGGCCCAACTTCAACGCGATCGCTGCAACCCTAGCAAACGAAGCGACCGTGAACAGCGACCATAAAAGCGACGGTTGTTATGTTCCAAAAACTAACCACATCAACGACCGGCGAAGCGACCGCTCTAGCGACATTCTTTTGCCGGATTTCGGCGGTGAAGTCGCTTCTTTGATTGTCGACCGAACAAACGACCGTAAAAGCAACCGTCCGTTTCTTAGACGGTTGCTATTACGGTTAGTCGATCACCAATCAAACAAACGACTTCCCGAGCAGAAATTGGGAACAGGCTGCCTGATAACCTATCAGGCCCTGTTGAGGTACAGCCAGGGCGTGCCTGATCAGGCGAGCCTGATGAGGGCCGATAAGGTGCACATCGTGAAGCATGACTACCCGAGCAGAAATTACCGTCGGGCTGATGTCAGGTCCCTATCAGGCATGGCCTGACTCCTCATCAGGTCCTGATAAGGCATCTTTATCAGGCCCTGATCAGATATGTTACGCCATGGCCCTATAAGGTCCTCATCAGGCTGCCTGATCACGGCCTAATCAAGGTGCCTGATTGCCGCCTGAGAAAAATATAATAAATATTTTTTATTTATTAGCGTTATTTTATCGGACTT
>JAPYZD010002377.1:0-19333 GCA_030522725.1 Ichneumoninae sp. B BG-2022a | reverse complement strand
TCAAAAATTTCAAAATCGCATAAAATCTCGAAACAGGCCTCAATCATCATGAAAATTGTACCGAGGGAAGAGACGTGACCACTCTACTAGTGTACCAAAATTCAACTGGCTATCTCGAACCGTTTCCGAGTTATAGTAGTTTTAAACGATGCAAGTCTGTTACACACATACATACACACACACACACACATACGTCCGGACGCCAGCTAAAAATCACATTTCTCGACGTTTCAGACTATTTTAAGTACTCTGACGCTAAAATCTCAAAAAAAAATTTTTTCACGAAAACAAAGCTTCCTTTATGAGGAAGCAAAAATATGCAAAAACAAGATAAAACATATATTGGCCACCTTTCGACCGGAACAATCGTGCTGTATCGGCCTCCGCGAGCCCTGCCGCCAATTTAATCACGAATATTTAGGCATTGTAGTACTGGCATTACTCACGAGTATCGGTGAAGGGATGCAGGACAGTCGCCTGCGTACAACATATCATAGCCTTAGAACAACAGTGTAACAACTTATATGGCAATCCCATAAGAAATTTTACACTGTTGTTCTAGGGGTGCGATATATCGCCTGCGTATAACTGCGCATAACACCTTGTACTAACTGTATGTAAAACCCGACCTTGTCCTTCTAATACCGATGTTAAAAATTGTTGAAAATCGACATGTTTTCTGGATCCAATCCGTATGCTAATTTAAATTAATTTCCTTATGCTTTAATTTAAATGCCGTCGTCCCCATTCCATTCAAAGCTGGCGAAACTAGCCGTCCCTAATAGGAAATCGGTGAGCGGGTGTTACACTTGATAATCGATATTGATATGCTTTCGAATTGCGTTGAGCCGAACTATTTGAAACCGGGTCTGCTGGCGTTCAGCGCGGAAACTTGAAAACTTCGCGCACCGAACACGTTCGGAACGTTCGACGATCTTTTTTACCCCAGTATCGTACAAGTGCGCCGCTCGAGCGTCGCATTTTTACTCTCACTTTACCGACCAAGTTACGTTTCGCAGAAACAGTCACGCATTTTTATCCGCCTCCAATTTCTACGTCGCACCATACACGATACACGATCTCGCGCAGGACAATGTCACTGATTATAGATGTCAAGGATGACGAATGAGACTTTGGACACAGTGCAGCATTAATCGTGAGCCCCCGAGTCAGGTGGTGATTATTGTCTTTCTAGATCATTGCGATAACTAAATATTGGATGATAAACATTTAATGTGCAGAAACCTACAGCGGTGCATCGGAATTATCCGCACGCGGCAAAAGACTTAAATCGTTATCTTTCGTTTCGAGTACACTTGATCCAAGCTTTGCGAATTTATAAAAAAAAACAATAGTAATAAATAAATAAAACAGCGTTTTGGGGTACAGTGGATCGATTTTCGACCAGTCATCCAACACAAGAGTCGCCAACTTTTTGACCAGGCGAATAATGAAAGTTAACTTTGCGAATGTAATAACAATTACATGATAAACGTTCAACATAGGAAGGAACGGGTCAAAATGAAACAGTCGGGGAAAACGGGACAGACAATCGGTAATGAAAGTTAACTTTGCGAATGTAATAACAATTACATGATAAACGTTCAACGTAAGGGAGAGCGGGTCAAAATGAGACAGTTGAGGAAAACGGGACAGACAATCGGGATGCATTGATAGGGTAAAATGGGAATGCCTAAAATGATTGGAAGATTGCTTTTTTAACAACGCAATTATCCAATAATTTCAGGACGTCCCATTTAGCCTCATCGATGCAGCCTCGATGCTCATTAGCCTCGAATGTTTGTCCCGTTTTGGCCCATTGTCCCATTTTGACCCGCTCTCCCCTACAGGACCCAACATCGGTACAGCGGAATTGTCAGCACCAAGGGAGAGCTTCGTGTGCGAGATTCAAGTCGTTATCTTGCGCTTCCGGTACACTTGAACCAAGATTTGCGAAGTTAAAAAAATTAAAAAATGAATACGTAAAATAAAACAGCGTTTAGGAGTACGCTGGATGGAGTTTTTGACCAGTCAGCCAACACAAGAGTCGATAACTTTTTGGCCAAGCGCACAGTAAAAAAAAGTTTGTACTTTTAACAACAACTTATTGTCCATTAACGTCCACAATTTTTTATTTGTTAATTTTCTACTAATTTTACAATCAATAATGCAAACCGAAATTGTTAATTGCACGAGAAATAAAAGGGCAGGTTTGTAATATTCAAAACTGAATAAACGCGTTTGTAACTTATTTAACAAAATTAATTTACGAAACTTCGTATTCCGATTTTGAGAAATTATTTTTTTACTGTGCGGATAATAAGAGTTACCTCGGCGGCCGCAAAGTGGCAGAGAGCGAGGAAGTTGATCAGCAGTAAAACATCGTGAACCATCGACAGAACGTTGCCGGTCAGTGACCACGTTTCCAAGCCCATTCCGCCGTCCCACAAAACGTACAGATTAGTTATGATGTTGAAGGCAAGAATCGATAACCAAATTGACGACTGGTAGTTGAACATCGAATTTAATTCCTCACTGGCATCCACCAGATCCGCGTGAAGTATCCAGGCGTAGTGCAGCCCACTGCGCCCTCGACGAAACTCGCGAAACCCGACGGTATTGGCCTGGCCTGAGGAAAGATGGAATAAAAATAAAATTATTATCGCATATTCAAAAAAATAATAAGGTTTAGCGTAAGCTTTGCTTTTTCGTTTACCCGAAATGAATAAGCGATTGAGATGCTGAAATCGTCGTAGGACGCAAGAGACCATGATCGAGTATCGGCTAACGATAACCCCCAAGCCGATGTAATGCATCGAAAAGCCCCACCGCCAATTCGGCCAGGTTGCCTGTATAGCGTAATTGTAGTACACCTGCATGGTAACACGGATGCCGATCGGAACGAGGACGCTGGCCCAGAGGAGGGCTTTGCGTTTTTTCGTTATCCTATCTCGCCCCATATTTGTCATTCCGTCGAACTTGTTGATTCTGTTGACAAACGCGCAGAACTTCCGGTGACGTGCTACCGACGAGATAAGACTTACCGACAGGCCTGAATAGACAAGTGCGATTTTGACGATCATCAGAATCGTTTGAATCCGGTTATACGCGGAAGATTCTGCTTGGTTCAACATTCGCCGGAACGGTAAATACATGTAAACAAACTGTACGATTATCGAATACAATATTGCAATGGGTGACAATTGCAGATGCCTTTCGACAATTTTGTACGGCGCTACACCCATCAAGCGGGCGAAGAGGATTGCGATTTTTAATTCGCCGACAAACGACATTGCCGTCTTGTTCCGCAACCCGGCGATATCCGTGAGGAATCTCTTGCACGCGTGTCGCCAAGTTTTCGAATTCACTGCAGCGGAATATCCGGCTTGCGGAGCAAATTGTCCGGCGATCGATCGCCACGCGGCTCCGCGTATCGTCGAGATGTCACAAAGTAATGGTAATTACTCCCGTCTTTATGAGCGCGTTAAAGAAGGGGAGGAGGAGACATGAAGCTAAAAAAATAAAAATTTCACGCGTAAAACTTTCTGCGTCTGTTACGCAGAAAGCTTTCTCATGCCAATTTTCTTGGCTTTCTTCGTAATTATCTGCACTAAGATCCCCATTAAGAGATACAAGATTAAAAAATAAAAATGGAAGCCGGCTATGACGCAGAAAGCTTTGCCATGCCCATTTTCTCGGCAAATTGCACCATCGCTTAGCTGCCTTTATACATTTGACGCAAGTGACTACGCAACTAAAATCAATTAATCTTTCACAAGGAAATTTTTTTTATGTAGGATTATTTATTTATTTATTTATTTATTTATTTATTTAATTAATTATTTATTAAAACGTTTCGAGATTTCCGAGAGACAGCCGCGATATCCGGAGCTCACCTTGGGAGACGAAATACCATAGTCTCTCTCGAAATATCGTGTTGGAATTAATTCCTCGACGAGAAAATCTTATTGTCGCAAATTTCTCGTACGACGGAGCGTTCGTGTACTGGACTCGTCGAGGATTCGAGGAAAACTCGGAATAGAAAAAAAAATGAGAATCAATTATTTATTCCTCGATCGGATATGTTATTGAAATGTAGTAATTTGTAAGGTTTTTATATGGAATGTATTTATTTTGGATTACACTTTAGAGCTTGCATCGTCGTGCGATGTTGTCAGTATAACGAGGTACGTGGTTATCAATCCGGCGATCTGACAAAAGAAATATGCGATGCTATGAACGTACGAAATAACCGACTAACGAGCCGTCGAGTAATTCGTGCTCAATTAGTCCGTGATCTAAACAAAATTTAACTCACAGTTTGCAACAGGGGCAGATCAATGCGGAGCAAGCCAGCTGCCGAGATAAAATGAAAACGGCGGAGAACAAAGTAGTGTCCGATCGAAAATATATCCTGCGGAGGGTAAAATAATGAAAATGGAAGCAAGATATCGTAGCTGGACTGTGAATCCGTGATTACAGTTCATTTTTTTCTCGAACCTTTTTGACCAAATCGGCGTTGCTTTGAAAGATTTTCAATGTCGAACAGAATACGGTGGTCCCAATGTTGTTCGCCTAAAAAATAAAGTCCATAAATGACAGACAATTAATCACCTTGAGAATAAAACCACTAATGATTCTCTGCCCCGAGATAAAAATAATAACAAATAAATAAAAACAAATGACAAATAAAAAACAAAGCTTCCTCTATGAGGAAACAAAATCGATAAAAAAATAATTGGAAAAAAAATGTATCAAGATAAAAAGTATCTTGATCACGGTTCGATACGAACGACCGTCCTCTACCGGCTTCCGAAAACCCTACCGTGAATTTAATCACGAATATTTAGGTATAATATATATATATTTATTTGTTATTATTTAGCGTCTCATCAACTGCTATGGTCATCAGCGACGGATTAATTATGTTACTAGCATTAGGCAAGAGTGTCAGTGAAGGGGTGGCATTTGTATCTGAACATGGCATTTGTATCTTGTTTGTACCTCAGCGATTAGCGCGTCTCGAACAAGTTGCGCGTTAATTAAGATCTACGATATTGGAGTCGGCGAGGGCAGACCCTGGAGGGTTTCCGAAGTAACAGGTATTCAACGTCGCCAACGTCCAATGACGATCGAATTGAATATCTGCACGAAACGGGCGGTAGATTGCGTACTTTACTCCCACGTGGAGAAGCTTTGACGATCGTATATTGTGCTGCGCTCCACACAAGGTAGTCCTTGTGAATGGTGTTCACTTCGCATAAATTTTGGAGAAATGAGAGGGAATTGCAAACAAATTCTGGATGGTATAAAAAATCTGAAAAATCAAGCATATTAAGGTGCATTAAAGGTGCTGAAACATTCATTTTGCATAATAATAATTCCAAAAATGTTATTAACAAATTGATGAAAAATATAATTGTTCGACAAATCTCCCGGAAACCTAATTTTTTTTTTAATTAAATGATTTGTTCATTTTGCAGAATACCAATGAATTTTTTCAGACCTTTAAATTCACTTTGCATTTTTTTCATTTTATATGGGAAAAATGTGTAGAAAGTCACAAAATTCAAAGTGTATTAAAAAATCCGAAAAAATTCATACGTATTCAGAAAAATGAAAGAATAATTACCATTAAAAAAAAAGGTTTTCGGGAAATTTGTTGAACTTATTATCCAAAATTAACCTTTTCAGCACCTTTAATATGCTTGATTTTTTCAGATTTTAATACCATCGAGAAGTGTTTGGAATTCTCTCTCATTTCTTTGAAACTTATGCGAAGTGAACACGATTCGCAAGAACTATCTTAATATAAATGTCTTCGTGCATTCCACCTACAGCTCGGAACTAACCATCCGTTATTCTCGGAGATCGGTTTTTGGGTATTCCACTTGATTCGATATCGATACACTTTCGAATTGCATTGAGCTCGACAATTAGGACGTTTCGAACAGCTTGCGCGTTAATTAAAGTAGTCCTTTCGTCATGTCTAACGCCTCATAAGTGTGAGAGAGGAAGAAGCGAGAATTGCAAGCACTTCCCGATCGGATAAAAATCTGGAACAAAAATAAAGCATATGAAAGGTGGTGAAAAGATTGTTTGTGGATAATAATAATTCCAAAATGTTATTAACAAATTACTGCAATTAAAAATTATGCAAAAAATTACCCGGCAACCTAATATTTATTTCTCATAGATATGATTTGTTATTTTTTTTTATACGTATGCATTTTTTTAGAATTTCATTTAATGTTCAAAAATTGCGTTTTTTTGGTAAAATTTGTTTAAAATCGAAATTTTTTAAGATTACATAAAATTCAGAAAACATTCATACGTATTCAGAAAAATTGACAAATCATTTTCGTAACAAAAAAAAAATTAAGTTGCCGGATGATTTGTTGCAAGAGTTTATTTTTCAGTAATTTTTTAACAACATTTTGGAATTATTATTGTGCAAAAACAATCTTTTTAGCACCTTCCGTACGCTCGATTTTTCGCGATTTTTATTCCATCGTTTGTAATTTCTTTCATTCCTCTCTCGAACTTAGGTGGAGTCAGACATAACGAAAGGACTACCTTAAGATTTACGATACAGCATCATGCGAGGGTAAACTCCCGAAGGTCTGCCGAACGAAAGGTGTTCAACGTTGACCACGTCCAGTGACGATCGAACGGAATACTTGCACGAAACTGGCGGTAGATTGCGTACTTTCCTCTCACGTGGAGAAGCTTTGACAAACACTTAATTTGAATGTCCTCGTGCATTCCACTTACAGCGGTCGAAACTAACGATTCGTCATTTTTGGAGATCAGTAATTGGGTATTACACTTGATTCGATATGAATACGCTTTTGGATTGCTTTGAGCCGAACTTTTCGAAACCGGGTTCGCTGGGGTTCAACGCTGAAGCTGGGAAATTTTGTTCACCGAACACATTCGCAATGTTCGATGATACCTTTTACTTCGGTATCGAACAAGTACGCCGCCCGGGCGTCGCACTTTTACTCCAACTATGCCGACCGAGTTACATTTCGCAGAAATAGTTACGCATTTTTATCTGTCTCGAATTTGCGCTTCGCACTATGCACGACACACGATCTCGCGCAGGACAATGTCACTGATTATAAATGGCAAGGATGACGAATGCGACTCCGGACGTGGTGCAGCATTGATCGTGAGCCCGCGAGTCAGGTGGCAATATTCTCTTTCTAGATCATCGCGATAAACGAAAATTGCATGATAAACGTTCAAAGTGCAGAACTCGACAACGGTGCATCGGAATTATCCGCACGAGGGGAGAGACTTAAATCGTTATCTTTCGTTTCCGGTACACTTGATTCAAGCTTTGCGAATTTAATAAAAATAAAATACATGGAAGAAAATAAACAAATAAAACAGCAGTAAGGGGTACGGTGAATCGAATTTTTGGCCAGTCATCCAACACAACACCCCCCAACTTCGTGATCAAGCGAATAATGAGAGTTACCTCTGCGGACGTAATGAAAATTACATCATAAACTTTCAATATAGGGGAGAGCGGGGCAAAATGAGACAGACAATCGAGATGTATCAATGGGGTAAAATAGGATATCCTAAAATGATTGGAAGATTGCTTTTTTAAAAATGCAATTTTCCGATAATTTTAGGACGTTCCATTTCGCTCCATCGATGCATCTGGAATGTTAGTCCCGCTTTACCCCGCTCTCCCCAACGGAACTCGGCAGCGGTACATCTGAATTATCCGCACCAGGAGAGAGCTTCGTGTGCGAGATTCACATCGTTATCTTTTGCTTCCAATACACTTCTTAACCGATCTTACCGACCCAAGTTTTGCAAATTTCAAAATAAAAAAATAAGTAAATAAAACACCGTTTAGGAGAACGGTAGTTCGAATTTTTGGGCAATCATCCAAGACCAGAGTCGACACCTTTTTGGCGAAGCGGATAATGTGACTTACCTCTGCGGCCGTAATGTGGCAGAGAACGAGGAAGTTGACGAGCAGTAAAACACTGTGGACCGTCGACATAAGATTGATACTCAGTGCCCACGTTTTCACGCCGATTTCGCCGTCCCACATACTGTACAGACGAGTTATCACGTTAAGGGCAAAAGCCGATAACCAAATTGACGACTGGTAGTTGAACATCGAATTTAACTCCTCACTGGCTTCCACCAGATCCGCGTGAAAAATCCATGCGTAGTACAGCCCGCTGCGCCCTCGATGAACCTTGCGTACTCCGACGGTATTGGTTAGGCCTGAGGAACGATTGAATAAAAAGTAAATTATTGTCGCATATTAAAAAAAAAAGGTTTCGCGTAAACTTTGCTTTTTCGGTTACCCGGAATAAATAAGCGATTGAGACGCTGAAATCGTCGAAGCACGCAAGAAACCATGATCGAGTATTGACTAACGATAATCCCCAAGCCGATGTAATGCAACGAAAAGCCCCACTGCCAGGTTCGCCAGTTTGCGCCTATAGTATAATTGACGTACACCTGCATTGTTACGAGAATGCTGATAGGAACGAGAACGCTGCCCAACATAAAGGCTTGTCGTTTTTTCGTTATTCCGTTATCGCCCCACATATTTGTCATCCCGTCGAAATTGTTAATTCTGTTGACAAACGCGCAGAACTTCCGGTGAGACGTCAATGACGAGATAAGATTTACTAACACGCCTGAATAGATCAGTGCGATTCTGACTATCAGCAGAGCCTGTAGATTCAGGGTTGAAGCGAAAGGATATACGTTCGTGCCGCGCAGGAATAGTAAATATATATAAACAAAATGTACGATTATCGAATACAATGTGGCAATGGGTGACAATTGCAGATGCCTTTCAACAATTTTGTAAGGTGCTACACCCATCAAGCGGGCGAAGAAGATTGTGGATTTTAATTCGCCGACGAACGACATTGCCGTTTTGTTTTGCAACCAGGCGATATCGGCAAAGAGTCCGATGCGCGCGTGTCGCCAAGTTTTCGAATTCACGGTAGTCGAATATCCGGCTCGCGGTGCGAACTGTCGGGCGATCGATCGCTTCGCGGCTCCGCGGATCGTCGAGATGTCGCAGCGTAATGGTAATTGCTCCGGTCTTTACGAGCGCGTTGAAGAAGGGAACGAAGAGACATGAAACTGAAAAAATAAAAATTGCACGCGTAAAGGTGTTCGCGTCTATTTCGCAGAAAGCTTTCGAGAAAGATTTCGGGAAAATTTGCGTAGATAAACAGCGATGTTTAATGTCCGTATTGTTAAGAGAAAAAAAATATGTGAACAAGAAATGTTTGTTAAATGTACTAACCCTTTTTACTGTGGGCACACTGTGGGAATTATTCGGTCGGTGGAGTTCTCGTCGAAGCTGCTGAGTAACGGGAATGATTATCCCCATTAAGCGATACGAAACAGAAAAATACAAAATGAAGACGTCTATTACACAGAAAACTTCGTCATGCGAATTTTCTTGACAAATTGTACCACCGATTAGCTGCCTCCATACACTTGACGAAAGCGAGTACGCAGCTACGATCAATTAATCCTTGTATGTAACTCATGCATGAAAAGTGCGACTTTCCGTGCCTGCCGAGAGTGGCGTAAGTGGCGCTTTATAGCGATGAGTTTAGTAAATTCGCATGCGCAGATCGGCTTCTTTGCAGTGCCATTTACTTTTGCGTGGTATTTCTGGAATTTATTGTACGCTGGCTGTACAGCGCAACAATCAGTAGGCACGGAGTAGCACTTCTCCTGCATTCGTTACATAAAATATTATGCGATACTAGGGCGGTGTAGCGAAAATCATACGCGGACTGTAAAGTAAGTGGCACTTTGATTAGTGAAGTAAGACTCACTTCACAGCTTGTGTATAAAGTTTGCTTTACCGCACTTGTATCGCAAAGTACTGTTATTGCACTCGGAGCGGAAATGTGAGTTTTCCGCACGCTTCGTGTGCATAAAACTGTTATATCCGCAGAAACACGGTTAGTTACTCCGGATACTGCGTTAGAGCCGTTAGCTCGAATGTTCGGGAATTATCCAGTTAAGGGTTAGGACCCAAGAGAATTATAAATGCATAATTTATTAAAACAAGGTTAATAATGTGTATTTAGAGCAATCCTCCTTATCGTTTATAAGAACAATGTTTATTACAGTTTATTTATCAATAACTTTTGAACGCTTGTCTTCTATGAGACGAGTTGATCTGTTGTACATCTTGCTTATCGAATTGCGAGTCCTTACTCGGTTTAAATGTATCCTAATCAACCGTAAGAATCAGGAGTTCCGAAGAAATTGGTGAGTGCCTGCTCGTGGTCCCTTATATAGGCGTACGAGCAGGTCAGCTTAATTTTATTAGTGTCAGATATTTCGTCATAATTGTTTAAACAATAGCGGCTTCCGGATTACCTGTCTGGTTTCTTGCTTCGATATTTCTTAATATGTGACTCGACTAATTAATTACCGACTGCTTAAATGCTATCTCATCGCTACGTTGACCCGACGTACAACACTACCTTCTCCGTCTCTGTCGACCAGAATTTGGAGACGCGATTGCCTAAATGTTGACTCGAATATATAGTGACTTGGGTGATTTTGTTATTATTTCGCAATGACGTGTGCTCGTCGCGTACCGCTGCCTACTTCGATTATTTTGCAATGACTAATTACGTTGGCGCAATAGTCGGCGTATGGAAAGGAAAGACTGCCTTCGAGAGGGGCGTTGGATGAACGCCTCTATTATTTTGCAGGTAAGATGAAGCGACTATTGACTGTGATCATATGGTAACCCGTCTGTGGTTCATCTTAGCTGCAGAATAACAGTGGCGCTCATCTAACGCCCCTCTTGAAGGCCGTTTTTTCTTCCTGTCGGTGTAAGGTTGCACACGTGTAAGCTTACGCATGTGAAGTATATTGAAAGTGTGATGTTTTAAAGTTGTAAGGTTTGACAAGTGTAACAATAAAATGGTGCAAACTTACTAATGTGTAACGTATGGAATACGTAAACTTTTTGTGGTCTAAGGAAATGGCGGTGTACAGTTTTTGATCCGTAGGGTTGGGCAAGTGTAAGATATTTGCGGTGTACTCTTGAACGAAGTTATGACGTTATGTAACATGTTTGCGGTGTACAATTTATTTCCGTAAGAATGAATGAGTGTACTATTGAAGGCGCCTCGCCATTGCTGTTCCCAATGGCCCCTGAGCGCTGCCTGGTGAATAGGTCACCGATGGGTGGTGCTTCAATTTTTTCAATTGGAGATATGCGTGGAATTAATATAATTAAAACGGGTTATTTCTATCGTACAGTATTCTATACCATATGCTAATTTCAGCAGGGCGGTTTTAATAGCGTATGCAATGGATTTTGACCGGAATACCTCACTTCTGATTCGAAAATCTATTTTTCGATCGGCAGTGACGTCACACCAGAAATACGTCACTTCCGGAGGCGCTTCGACTGAAAGAGCTTTTTCCGGTTTTATTATCTACGAAACACTATCCGCACAGGATCACTAGGACCGTCGTCATGGCACCGATTATCTGAAAGTTTTTCCATGTAGAAATATAAATGGATTCTCGATTATAAAATAATCCCTAATTACTCACAGTTCCGAGTAGTGGAAGTTCGACGCGAAACAGGCCATATGCCGCGGTAAAGTGTAGTTGATTGAATATGAAGCTTTGACCGATTAGAAAGGTTTCCTAAAATCATAGAGACCTAAAAAGATTGCTTTAAAACCACCTTAAAGAGGTTGGCATTACAGTTTTCATTACCGACCATGGTATATCGCATACCCTTACAACTTACAAATACTAAAGCAGTTCAAAAATTCCTTACATCTCTCTCGAAGACGAACCGTCCACGAAGAACGCATGATTTCGGTGAAAGGGCAACCCATCCGATTTTGTTCGCCTGGAAATCGAGTACAATAAGAAATTGCTCCTCGAAATCTTATGACTACTTTGATAGGTGGGTAAAGTGAAAAGTTAGAGCCAAGAAGTGACCAATTGTTTCTATCTTCATTACACGCACTGTAAAAAAAAATTGTAAATTTAATGTAATGGACGGGAAGTTTTATGGAAAAACTGATACATTAAATGTACAACTTGTTATAAACAATTAATATACTTTTTCATTGAAATTAAAGTAAATTATAAAAAACAAAGTATCCCTATGCTTTTAATATACTGAACATTAATTGCTCATCGTAATTGTACATGGAATTTAACATACCAGGTGTTCCATAAAAACTTCGAGTCCGGTACATTACATTTCATACGATTTTTTTTACCGTGCGAGTTATGTTGACATTGATATTGGGGATTTAATTACGCATTGCTCCTTTTACAGATAAAAGAAAATGGAACGTTTCACTAGCTGTATCACCTAGTACGTAATGACATGTACCCTCCGCAAATTTCAGAACAGGTACAATATTAAATTAATAAGAATGAATTACAATGAATTTATTACGTAAATTACGTTAGATTACATTAATTATAAAATATATATGTATACGAAGTATATTTTGGTACTCACGGCAGCAGCTGTGTTGTGACAGACAATAAACACATATATCAAAATAGTGACATCAGGCATCAGGTAGACGCAGGTGTGCCAAGAGTTATTATAGGTATCCCATAAATTCGCATTGAGAAAATCGTACATCTTCAGTGTTATGAAGAAGCTTAATTCACCTATCCACATGAACAATACCATGTTGTGCATTAAATTGAATTTTCTTGCCGCTGAGATTAGATGGCCATGAAGACGACTGACGTCTTCAAGACGAAGGCGTCTGTGGCCGCTGCCGTCTACGATGCATGGTGCACCTGATGGAAAGATACGCCCACGTATTTATTTTCTTATCGTCGTCATTTTATAGATGGAAGATCACACGCAAGTCTGGCAGACCCGGAATGCGCGGTGACATAAGTTCAAAGGTGTATTCTATTGGTCCAACATAAATGTTTGTTTCAATCGACAAATATTGAATAAATTGAAGCAAATAATCGTTTAACAAAACAATGCATTATTTGTACCAAACAAATAACAGCTTTGAAGATATGTCACGGCAACTTTTTGTTAATCCAACCAATTTTTTTTCTCAGTGTAGATAAACAATTTTTTGCTTATCTATTTGCCGCATCGACATAAAAAAATTTTAGTCTTAATTTTATAATAATCCGTGCAGCGATGAAGAGAGGTGCCTTCAATCTTACACCGTTCAATCGTGCACTCGTTCGTTATACCGGAAATAAATCGTACACCGCAAAAAATCTCATACACGTTCAAGTGTCTACACTTGAACGAAGTTGCGAACGTTTGTAACACTTTTTGCGGTGTACGATTTATTTTCGTTACAACGAGCGAGTGCTCGATTGAACTGTGTAATATTGAAGACACCTCTTTGTATCACTGCACGGGTTACCATAAAATTAACATTAACATTTTTTCGCGGTGTTTTTCCGTTGCAACGAACGAATGTACGATTGAAAGTGTCTCGATAAAGACAGGAGTGCGATAATGTGTATAGGGTCGAATTCATCATAGATTTACACAACAGGGGTGGGTCATATTCGCCAGCTTTACCCTGCGCGGTCATCTATGATTAAACTGGAGCTAGTAAATTCGGGAATATCACCCGGTCAATACATCCTAGATTTACACAACAGCACGGAGAAAACGAGTTTTGTTGCTCTAACGTACCACACGTTGGCCTAACAAAACTTTTGTCAACATAGTGACGACGAATCATTTGTCGTCACTATGCTGACAGAAGTTTTGTTAGGCTAACGTGTGTGTACGTTAATCCAAAAGAGAAAAATTCATTTTTCTCTTTTTGATATTTTTCTGAGTTTTGGCAAATTAAGACCAATATTGTGTAAAATATTCACCGGCCAGCCCTCCCCTCCGCCCTGCGATTGACCCATGCGAATTGCCGTCCCGGCGATTATTATCAGTTCCATTATTACCGTAAGTTGTTGATTATTTTTCTATTTTCTTATTTTTTTCCGCGTATTGATTATCTCTTTTTGTTATTTTTCAATTCTTTGCCCCTTTCTCTTATTTTCTATTGGTTATTATATTTGTTATTGCGAACACTTTTTTCTTTCTGAGTATTATTGAGATTTATTTTATTTTGTTGTTTACCATTTACTGAACAAATTTATTATTAAAAGTTACTTTCCCACTTTTTCTACACAAAATTTTGGTGTGTTATTTCGCCCTTTTCCCTCGCCCTATATTTCCCGGATCGCCCCGATTTTCAGATTGAAGAAAATAAAGTATCATCACAAATTGGCAACAAAACCCGTTTTCTCTGTGAGGGCTGGGTCGTATTCGCCAGCTTTAGCCTGCGCGGTCATCTATGATTAAACTGGAGCTAGTAAATTCGGGAATATCACCCGGTGAATACATCCTAGATTTACACAACAGCACGGAGAAAACGAGTTTTGTTGCTCTAACGTACCACATGTTGGCCTAACAAAACTTTTGTCAACATAGTGACGACGAATCACTCGTCATCACTGTGCTGACAGAAGTTTTGTTAGGCTAACGTGTGGTACGTTAGCGCAACAAAACCCGTTTTCTGTGTGAGAGGTGGGTCATATTCGCCAGATTTACCCTGCACGGTCATCTATGGTTAAACTGGAGCCAGTAAATTCGGGAATATCACCCGGTCAATACATCCTAGATTTACACAACACAGGGGTGGGTCATATTCGCCAGCTTTACCTTGCGCGGTCATCTATGATTGAACTGGAGCCAGTAAAAAAAATGGAAACCTTCCGTGATCACATCGCACAGATGTTCGAATCGGCGTTTGAGTGAAGAGAGCATGCCCAGGAACTTGAGCACCATAGCGATCCAGCCGAGGCCCCTTACCGCGTAGTACCCTTGGAGCAGTGGGTCCGATCCGGGTTCCGTTGTGCGCAGAGTGCCCAGAAATCCAAGATACAGTGCAACGACTGCGAGTACCGACCAAGCCCGAATAACCATGGACTTCGTTGCGAAGTCGATACCGAAAGCTCTGTCGTATTGGTTTATGAGATCCATCGAGGATTTCACATCGTCTAAGCAACGAACGCACGAAATCCCCTCGGCCATGAAGACTATCGATGTCACCAAGGCCCGAAGTGCCATCAATATCTTTACTTGCAGTCCCCACTCGTACGTCGCAGTCTTGTAGACGCGGAACGAAGCTTCGCACGAAATAGCGACGAGCACGATTATCGTCAAGGCGCGGTACGCTCTCGAATTTGACGGTACACCGTTATCGAAAGTGTAAGGCGCCAGACCGTAAGCTCGAGCAACGAGAAAATAAGGTTTCACCTCGTCGAACCACGGCATTGTATCGAAAGTATGGAAGAACACCTTCGTCTGCTTGACAGAAAGATAAATGTCGGCGTACTGACTTCGAGCTTTCACTTCTCAAACAGTTATATTGCTGCCTTACCTACATATATAAACATGCGTGTTGTGATGCAAAAAAAGCCGTTTACCTAGTGTACATAATTTGTTTTCTTTTCCTGAACGGATCGAACAACATTTCTATTCGGTCCTATTCGGTGAATTTACCGTTGTATTCCCGTAGATGAATTTTACTTAAAAAGAAAAAGGAGATAAAAAACGAAACCCATAAATATCTATCTGTATAGCGATGGAAGCAAGTCGAAGCAATTTGCGAAGCTATTTGTGCTCGGTGGTATTACGTTAACTGTTTCCATAGCACGCAATTACTCGGGTTTCGTTATTTTCCGCATGTGCTTTGCGCGGTTTGCGCGAAGGCCACCGAGGTTCAAATTTTCAAAGGATTGTGCAATTTGTACTGTAGGTTCTCCTACTATGTTTATAGCAAGCAAGCTTCCCGCTCTGCACATCGTAGCGGGCTTTCGGTCTCGAAGTCCACCGCAGAGTAGACGAAACAGGTGAACAGAGAATATACGGGGAGCTCGAAGCGAATAAATAAAAATAAATAAAGTCTAGCGACTAGTTTATTCGATGAAATTTTTTATTTAAAAAATTTCTTACACGCTTTTTTAATGGATATTATCTTTATTTTAACGCACACTTTGGGGGGGGGGGGGGGGGGGCCGGGGGAACCGACGCGGGGGATGTTCCCGGGAATAACGAGATACGTTGTCACGGTTCCGGCAATCTGCAATTAAATGCAAAGAACAGTTGTATGTCGTTTTGATTACCGAACGAGCGTATTATAAAAATAAATTTTTTTTAAATGATCGAGTGTTGAAAACGGGTATTTTTTGTAGCTTATCAGCAGTAGTTTTTTTTTTTTGGTGACCTGCATCCTGACTTGGCGAATGACATTTTTTTAATTAACCAGTGAAACTTTAATAAATCGATTCGCAGACTTGCAAGGATTCGCCATTATATACCATAGCGCAGAATCTCGACAATTGCGTTAAATCATACTTTTTGCCGATTAAGTTCCGACCGTTTGCATAAATTACAATATTTTTTTACCTACCGTTTGCAATAATGGCAAATCGACGCGAAGGAAGCCGAAAGCCGCGTAGAAATTGAACTGATGAAACAAAAAGTACAATCCGATCTGAATGCTCTCCTGAAAAGACAAAAACTTCTTTTAAAAAAAATATACATGTGTGTCTATATTTTATATGTATAATGTATATATATACATATGGATCGAAAAAGCAATGACAAAAGCATCAACCATCCGAACGTTGTTCATGATGTGTGTTTATTGGTAACGGAAACTGAAGTATCTTTCATTATTTAAATTTAAGAAAACAATTAATCACAAAAGTCGTATCATTGATACGACCCTGAAGATATTTGCATGAGACAAAATGGCATCAATTTATAACGGCTGTATTTTGGATCGCACGAACTTTGCTCGGAGAAGTTAGCGAATAAAACACTTAGAGAATAAAATTTTACAAGTGAACAATTTTTTTTTCTTTCTAAAACCGTGCATTGATAGAGACTTGCCAGATATGAAATTTAGTATCATGCAGATATTTTCAGGGTTATTCGCTGAATCGATAATGAGACTGGAAGTATGTCTCGCCGCAGCCTTTGCACAAGCCTTTGAACAAGTTCCTCGGTAGAATAAAAAAAAAAAAAAAAAAAACAGAAAAGTATCAACTGGTACCTCAACGTCGGTACTGTGACGTCCTCGGAAGATACTTGAATCGGGCGAGAAAGCGATCGATCCGACTTTGTTGGCCTGCGGGAAGCGTATATAGTGGTTCAATAAAACTAAAGCGTGTATAATTCACACATCTACAAGTAGGTTTATCATACTATAATCCCAGAATTACCCTATGCATGACCAGATTCGTGAGCTCAGATTCGTGGATGAAGTGTAATTATGAGCATCAAACGTCGAACATATCGATTAATCTATACACCAAAGTATGTCAACCGTATCGACTTGCGACGCTTGATATCCGCCCAAGCTGCGTTTGAGCATATACACCAATAACCATAATTGTTTGATTTAACTGCGTTACGGAATTCAATCGTGCATGGCTGGGTCGGCAAATAGATACACCATTCATTCAGATCTCGCTGCGCCACCGATCGATACTCCACAGTTCGAAATATACTGTAGCGTTTTCAACATTTTAACATTTCAACAACTACTTCGATACATTAATTTGTAAACGGCCCTTCATTGCGGACCAGCCGTTTCCCCACAGCAGCTCGTCGAGGCTTTACGAGTGCATAAAACACTACGGTCCGTAATTAAAACTGTAATAAACTTTGAGGTAGATAGGACAGTAATTGATATCGGAAATCTTTTGAAATATGCTACGGCTACGATCAACTTATCGTGAAAGATGCAATAAATTTTTTTAATAAACGGTGGCATGCACGATCAAACGAATATATAAGATTAAAAAAACAAATAACATATTTGATTAACGCAGTGCGCCCCGCAATTCCCTTTTCACTTTATAGAACCGTTTCGGAAAAAAATGAATTCAAATGTTTAGCCCTGTTTCTCTCTAACCCATGCGTGTTTAGCCTCCCCTTAATGGTCCGCCATAATTTTTCTGCACCGCATTTACACTGCATAATCAGAATTCACATTTCATATATATCATTGAAAGAGAGAAGCATAGAGGTCGACCGACCAAGCAATGACGATAGACATTATCTTCTTCGCAAATATCGGGAGTATGCAACTAAAATCGAAAGGAATTTCCTAGTGGGAGCGCCGGACCTGTGTGGTCTCGACCAGCGTTGGCACGGCGTCGGCCAGTGCTCGCCCAACGTCGGCCGGCGCCGGTCCCGTGTGTCACTCCCATTAGGGTTGGTTTACCTCGGCGGCGGTCATGTGGCAAACTCCAGCGAGTATCGTCAGGAGAATGACGAAGGCCGCGGCGATTCCACCCTCCCTCAGGAGCTTCGGGATATTGTGAAATCCATCCGTTTCGAAGAACACATAAATTCGCGATATAAAGTCAAACGTAAGTCCGCCAATCCAGAGTAGCAACTGAGCGCTGTACAACCCGTTGAGTTCCTCGGCGGCGGCTATGAGACAACTGTGAAGACACCATGCATCGCGGAGATTGAGTTGTCTGCGTGACCAGCCTGTAGTAAAGATGTTTGTAATTAAACTGTTGTCTCTCCTTGTGCGTGACACTCTCGCGGTTCGCCCATTCCCCACTTTCTGATCGGATTTATTGGCGCGTTTTCTTGTAATCGACTGACTTGTTGATTTTCAAAACCGACAAAAAAATTATCCTCCGCAAAGTTGAGATAAGAGTCAGTTTAGTCCAGCAATCGACTTGTGACTTTCTACACATTTCTCCCATATATTAAAAAAAATGACAGTGAATTAAAAAATCTGAAAAAATTCATACGTATTGCGAAAAGTGAAGGAATCATTTTCATGAAAAACAAAGTTAGTTTTCCGGGAGATTTGTTGAACAAATTTTATTTTTCGTCAATTTGTTAATAACATTTTGGAATAATTATTGTGCAGAATTAATCTTTTCAGCACCTTCAATACGCTTGATTTTTTTTTTTCAGATTTATTCCCTCTCGTTTCTTCGAAACTTATGCGAAGTGAACACCATTGGTAAGGACTATCTTAAGGAGGGTCGAGCGCGAGACTCGGAGGGGATAGGCTCGTTGGGGCGCAAGGTGCGGGGCAGGTCGTATGCGAATGAGAGGTCCGCAATGCGGCCTCTCATTCGCACGCGCCAAACGAGATAAAGCCGTAAAGTTCCATGTAATTGCTTATTGTAACTAACGGTGAAGAACAAGTGTCTACATTTTTATACAGAGCTTCCTGATAATATTCTTTACAGTTTTCAATAATTTGTTTGCAACGTTTCCGCATGA
>JAPYZD010002376.1:0-21141 GCA_030522725.1 Ichneumoninae sp. B BG-2022a | reverse complement strand
TTTTTTTATTACGAAATTGATTTGTTAATTTTTCTGAATACGTATGAATTTTTTCAGAATTTTATCTAATACTTGAAAATTACGATTTTAAACAAATTTGAAGGAAACGAATAACATTTTGGGATCATTATTATGGACGAACAATCTTATCAGCATCTTATCAACTTGATTTTTTTCAGATTTTTATCCGATCGAGAAGTGTTTTTAATTCTCTTTTTTTCCTCTCAAACTTAGGCAGCGTCAGTCATTGCGCTAGTACTACCTTAATTAGCATTTCAGTGTTAAAAAAATGTTTTAGAAGCGACAATATTATTATTTTTTTTATATAACTCAATATCGATAGAAATTAAGCTCTCGCTCTCAAAATGCATAATATAATTTATTCGATACATTTCAATTTCAATATACAATTTGCGTGACGATATATTTATATATTTATAGTATATATATAGTTTACTTAAATAATTTGCTTTTTTTTATAAAATCATTTACAATTTACACATGATCCAAAGTAATTGTTGCGTTCTGTTCATGGACTCGCTCGGCCGTGAACTCGAGTGTGTTTATGATTAAAAATCATTTGTAATCACGCCCCGTCTCTCAGTGCTTCCGACACGCTCTGCTCTAGGAATTTCATCACCGCTCGTCAACAGCAAAGAAACAATTATATTTTGTTCGTTAGGAGTTTTCTTTGCTGTTATTCGATAGAGAGAACAAACGAATTCGGTGAGGCTGTGTTATCTGCTTCGATCGATACAAAACGCGTGTAGATTTTTAGAAAAAATCGTTTACAAAATCTAACAGCTGATCACTGAAAAATTCGCTTGATATTAATATTATTCGACAATTCGCGACCAGCGTCGCTCAACTGATTTTGCGTTGATTACAAAACGAGCCCTTCTCTTTTTTTTATATATAAATATATATATATATATATTCGTATATCACATACAATTGCGCCGTACGAAGGCAGTGCTATTAGAAATCGGTGCTGTCAAAATCGTTCGGCACACCGTTCGTGAGATCCACGAATTGATGAGATTTTATCGATTGCTATTATTATATAGACAAATAAATACACATTTACTCCAGTCTCTACGATTGTGAGTGATTATGCAATTTCGAAAGAGTCGACAGTGTGGGCCGAAAGTACTATCGAAAAAATCTTCATTCTTCGATCCGATGAGGTTCCTCGCATGCATTGTCCATTTTGTCTATCTATCTATCATTCCGTACAAAAAAATTATGACTTACAACGATTAACAATGGGAATGATGTAGTGTCATTTATGTTGATCGTGGACAAAAATCCGTTTTTTAAGCCTTAAATATCGCACTGTTCGAGGTTGCAAACTATAATAGAGAGAGTCAAAGAGAGTGAAGAAGAAAACACAAATCTTGAATGTTTAGACAGTGTAAAATGAGGAGAACACGAAAAATTAGTTCATCCTCACAAAGATGTACACGATGCTTTGCGGTATTTACAATTACTATAGCTGCATGAAAAATATACAGCACTGTCGATTTCCGTATCAAAGCGGAATGCGACGAGTGGACTCGATTGCTTGCGGACTTCGAAAGGAAAAAGCCATAGCGGAGTTTGTTGAAGAATAGGGTAAACCAGCCAATGAATGGACACTTTCCATAAGAGCGCGTGCATAAAAAACTTCTATTCATTGGCTTTTTCGTCTGCTTAACTGTCCATTCATTGGCCGGTTTTCCCTATAAGTTCTCATTCAATAAATTATTATCCTACACTTGTATGTGATGCTGAGAGCATTCAACTTTCTTTTTTTTGTTTTTTTTTGTTGCCATTAATCTGTCTAGTCTTTGCAGCGATTTCAATGCACGAGTTTGTTACCGCGAAAATTTGCGAATCGATGAAAAACAGGCGCAAAAATGCAATATACTGAGCCTCCGAAAACTAGGAAAGTCCATGTCTCGTTATTAATCGTAGAAGCGTCGGTGTATTGACGTTGGAACGATAAAAAAAAACGATATCGACACGCCGAATCAACTTCCAAAACGCACATTGTTCTAATCACATCGCTCATATGGTTCTCTTCGATGGTGGTATTAAGTGGTCCGGTAGTTCGGCAGGTAAATCGTAACCCTCCAATTTAACGTTTATGAGGTGCATGGACAGGGCGAACTCGTCGGCGTCCAGTAGGCCATCCTTGTCGATGTCCGACAACTTCCAAATTTTTCCTAGCACGCTGTTCGGCAGCTTGGACTTTACCATCTCGGATTTTGCCGCTGTAAACGCACAAGTCAATAGTTTGAATAAAAAATGAACAGTTTTAATAAAAATTTAACAGTTTCGACAAAAATTGAACAGTTTCAATAAAAATCGAAAAGTTTCGATAAAAATTGAATAGTTTCGATAAAAATTGAACAGTTTCAATAAAAATTGAACCGTTTCAATAAAAATTTAACAGTTTCAATAAAAATTTAAGTTTCAATAAAAATTGAACAATTTCAATAAAAATTGAACAATTTCAATAAAAATTGAGCAGTTTCAAAAAAAATTGAGCAGTTTCAAAAAAAATTGAACAGTTTCAATAAAAATTGAATAGTTTTGATAAACATAGAATACTTTCAATGATTCAATTAAATTCAATTAAAAATTGGATAGTTTCAAAAAAAATTCCCTCAATTTGCATAAAAAAGTGCGCCGTAAACCTGCGCCCGTGATCTTTCCGTCGGACGGTCCAAGCGCATCGAAGAGCGAATCGTACTTGAATCTCTCCTTATTGACTATCCATTCGGGTTCACCGGCGCCGGCGTCGACACCCTCGCCTCTCTTGTACCCGAATGGACTGACTTGATCGTCCACACCCTCGAAAGCTCCGCCTGCGAGCAAAAAAACGTGGTATTATAAAATCGCATGTCCGGCGTTGAATAAAAATAGACTCGCAGCACCACCGAGACTCGTGCTGTTCCAATATAAACCGTGACTCATGCATTGTCACCTCGCGCGCTATTTGCTCGATGAAAGATTACATTGTACACGGGTAAATACGAGTAATCAACTATGCGATTCTGGAATATACCTTGAAGCTTCGGTGCGGTCGTCGTCGTAACTTCCTCCTGCGGAATCATCGACATGAGCTTCGCGATGTCCTCGGCGAGCATCTTGTCCACGACTTCCAACAGTCGCGGTTTCAGGGGATTAAACTTGGCAAAATCGTGATTTGCCAAGTGTTCCTGCATCTTCTTCAGATCGGGAAAATCACCGGGCGATATCTGCTGCTCTCTCTGTATCTGATCGTAAATCTGACCGAGATTTTTTATCAGCTGTTTCTTCTTCGCTTCTTTGCCGAATACGGTCGGCATGTCTTTTCTCAGGGCGCTGATTATGTAAGCGTGAACCTGCGAATAAATCGAATCGTATTTTTAAACTAAATTAAAACTCACTCGGATGTAAGGAACTTTGAATTTTTATGATCTTTTTTTACCTTAGCTAATCGCGCCCTCTTTATAAGATCGTTAAGCTTTCTGACTGTAGCGTTTTTCGGTAGCGACTGCATGTCCTTGAAGAGATCCTGTTCCTCGGCCTCGAAGAGTCTTCTGTTAACGTCGTAACGAAGCGGCTCATCCCAGAACGAGCCGATGTAAACCCTCGCGACCTCGGGGGTTTGCAAAACTTTTCCTAGCGACCACATCAGCGCTCCATAAACCCTCATCAATTGTTGATGATCTATCATGTCGGCCTTGTTAAGAACTATTCGTATCTTGTCGTCGTGACCCCGCAGAGCCTCTATGGATCTTCTGAATTCGTCGGATATGTCGAGTTTGTGGGCGTCGAACAACAGAATTATCCTGTCCACGCGCTCGGCGAACCACTCCAGAACTCCACTGAAATCGTAACCTCGGTCTACCTGCAAACGGTAAAAAAAAAATTTAATCACAGAAAACGATTATGGAGGTGGCTTTTTTTAAATAATATTGCAAGCGGGTATAGCAAAATACCCAATAAATCAATATCAATTTTCTATCACTTTATGATTTACTGTCGATGATTAGATGGTTTCTTTATTTTATGTAACAAATCTGAATCTAAAAAACTTTACTGCTGAGGCAAATCTAGCCAGTGATAAAATTTCTTTTTTCAACTCTGTTTTATGCAGCAAAAATAAATTCTTTTATATAGACGCACTCTCTGCACTCTGATAATAAAAATCACAGTAAACAATTACCAAGCCGGTGCTTTTTTTTATATTTATGATTCATTATTAACGAACTGATGGTTTATTTACAATAAAAAAAAACAAATCTGAATATATAAACTTTGCTGCTGCCTGCGCCAGATCAAGCGATAAATAAAAAATTCTAAACAAAAAATTAAAATTTTCTAAAATACGTATTTGTTAAAATAAACAGGCTATATTTTATCTTTTGTAAAAGGGTTCATCCCGTTGATAAATAAATAAATAAATAAATAAATACATAAATAACTAAATAAATAAATAATAAATCAACATTTTTTTAATGTAGCAGAAAAAAACAGTTTTTTTCCAAGACCCACCCTCTGTTTCTCCCCTGACAATATTCCAGGAGTGTCGACGATAGAGATTCCCTTGAGAACGGGCGAGGCGACCATGGAGCACTGAAGCCGATTGAGGAAAGCATTGCCGAATTTTGAGAGTGGCCTAAACTGTTTGCCAGGGTCGACTACGAGTGCGTTGCCAGGAATTACGCCCTCCTTCTGATCGTACATGACCGCAATGAATCTGTCTGTGGTGGGCTCGGGGCCGATTCTGATGCCCGGAAAGTCTCTCTCGAGCAGATACTTGATGAAGGTAGTTTTTCCCGTCGAGTACTGCCCAACCAGCAGAATCATCGGTTTAGCGTCAAAATCTGGATCGTCGAGCTGCGGCGAATGAAAGTCATGGAACTGATAGTGTTGCTCCAGCGGCAGGAGTTTGGTTTTGTAGATCTTGATGAGTCCATCCGAAACAGTGTCGAACAAATCCTGCTTGTCCTTGTCTTCCCTCGAGAGCCACCCAAAAAAAAAAAAAAAAAAAAAATAAAAAAAAAAAAAAAAAAAAAAAAAAAAAACCCGACATTACCGACGTGGCTCGAACTCCGATTCTCATTCTCAACCACAAAAATAATTTTATTTTCGTAACTCGCCGACAGCAGATTAAAAAAAAAAAGTGACGAAACAAAAAACCTCGCTCAACGAGGCGTGCGTTCGATACATATCGATACATCGAAGAAAATCGTTAAACCTGTTACTTCGCGTAGCGCGACGATATGCGGAAAGCGCGATGAATAAGAGACGAGTTCCGACTGAGCGGAGGTCGAGGACTGTTAATGAATTTACGATGACGTTGTGCGTAAGCCGAACTATGGAACCCGAGCTACCTGACGTTTGTAGAATCGACGTTACGAGGAACAAAAAAACGCCTCAGTTTCAGCTTCCGGCGAGCGTGGAGAAAAATTTCGTATCGAAACGGGGAGAAAAAAAAAGATTTTACGGACGATTGGAAAGTGAACGGTGTGACACTGGGCAACACTGTCTCTTCGCACACCGCCGTTTACTTGCCTGGCTCGCAAGTAAACGGGAGATCTATCACACAATGTAAACCGTGCGAACGGCTCGTCGCCACTCACCGATGAGAAATGCGGGCTCTTCCTCTTTCTTTTTTTTCTTTTAATTCACAAGTTCGTCCGTGTATGGAGAGCCGAGCGAGCGTTCATGAAGCATGAACGGCGAGAGCGCACACGCGATGTACGTTACAACTACTAGGTGGGCCCCAGAAGGAAGGCGGATATCTGGAGTGTGGCTCTGATAAAAGCGAGCACAGCAGTGGAGATAGACGACTGCTGACGATACTGGCGCTCCGCTGCCTTGTGAAACACACAGTCGAGCCCGGGCACACTGAGGCAGAGGCGCGCATGCACGTACGAGGCCCGCGGCTGTGTTCGCGCTGGGTGCACTTGATGACTCGCTCGAGTTGTCCGAGCTGCGGCTCTGCTACGCGTCCCCGCCAGAGTCGCGCGAGCTCCAAGACAATCAAACGAGCACGGGCTCCGACGAGGGACACATGTTATGATAGTGCGGTTACAGGCGCAACAGCGATGGTGTATATAGAGGCACGAACGATCCCGCAATCCGCAGGAGCGACGAGGAGAAAGGCGGGCCTGCTGTCCACTGGATGTTATGTCAATGATGTTTCACGGTAATTCTTATTTATATTCAAACGTTCTGGCGTAGGAAAAAAGAGGTTATGTTCCACTTGCACGCACCGCCTGGCAATGCGGCGGATAATAGATGTTGTAAACATTGTTTCTTTAATTGAGAGAAATATAGCTGGGCGAGGTTGTGTCTGGGGTTAGGGAAACATCTGCGGAATCTGCAATAGCGCTCAGGCTTTTTAGTCGGAGTTGCGAAAGGTTTGCGGCTCCAGCGGATAATCGAGCAACGACGAGGGGTCTGATTTTATAGTGATTTTGAGCGCTATTTCGAATCGATTTGTAGAGGATGTTAAGAAATTTGGTCGATGGCTGTGACGAGCGACCCTCGAGCCGATTATGATCGAGACCTGGGAGTTTATCTTACGGTTGATTCTACCGCGTTTTTGAGCGATGTTTAGAATCAATTCGAAATGATTGAAAAAAGTACTAAAGTACTAAAGCGTGACGAGCGACGCTCGAGCCGATAACAGTCGAGCCCCGCGATTTTATCTTCCGATTGATTCTACCGTGTTTTTCAGCGGTTTTTCGAATCGATTCATAAACGATCGAAAGAAACGCGTGTTACGAATACACGGTCCACCGTGTATTCGTAATACGCATCGCTTTCGCGCTATCGCGCCTCTCATCCCACCGATATTGTGTCCCTTATCGAAACGCTCCGATTATCGCTGGAACCGTAAATAGAACGTTCATGTAACTTCGTAATATATATGTTTAGCGGTTCATCGAAGCGGAACGATCGACATATCAGCCAGAGTTAGCTTGAATTTTAGTCGTTCGGAGAAGACGCTGCACGATTTGGAAAAAGTTTTAGCGTTCCGTCGAAGAGAAATGCAGTTTTTTTTTCGTGTATTTCAAAATGGCGGAAAACCCGTTGCACTTTGCTCGTTCAAACATCGAACTGATGGGGTTTAGAAGAGCTTTTATTGGATGAATCGAAGACCATATTTTATATGTGCGTTATGTGTGTTTTTTTTTTCTCTTTCTTTTTGTCAATCCCGGGCAGTCGAGCCGTCGAAACGACGGTAACGACTCTTGCTCGCGATAATCATTCGCGTTATTGCGCAATGATATGCGAACTGTTGAGCGTTACCGGCGCTCGTTGCGTAAGCTCCGGGTACATCCTGGCTAAACGATTTTGCGCCAATTTACGGCTCGACGCGTACAACGCGCTTTTGTGTTTAAACTCAAATGATTTTCAGACGTGACTATTTCTATTTTCAGTCTTTAACAGATGAACCGATACATTTTGATGAAAAAGTTTATTACCGAAAAAAATAATACCAATCATGTAACATGGACTTACTATATTGGTGGGGAATTAATTGCGCTTTTTAAGTTCGGTGAAGAAAATTTCGCACGTGATTATTTCTATTGTCAATCTTTACCACATAAACTGATATATTTTCACTAAAAAAATATTTATTTGCAGCGAAAAAAATAACAATAATGCATTACGGACTTACTATTTCACTGGGGAATTAATTGTCCTCTGTAAGACTGGTAAAAAAAGTTTCGATGTGATTATTTCTACTTTTAGTCTTTAACAGATAAATCCATATATTTTAAGAAAAAAAATGAATTTTTTTTACAGCAAAAACAAAAAAAAAACAAAAAAAAACAAAAATGCACCACAGACTTTTTACCAAAAAATGTGTGTTTTTTAAAAATAATACCAATGTACCACAAATTTATTACCTTATTGAGGAATTGAGTGCGTTTTTCAGTCTGGTGAAAAAGAAAAACCGCATAAATTGTTTTAATTTTACAGAAACATTTATGGGACATCGGACATTTCCATCGTTGAATTGATGGCTTTTATGAGAGCAATCGCGCAGTCGGAGTCTTCGATGCCGGAAGTCCTGGAGGTTCTCTCGAGTATCTCGTTCTGGACTCTTTCCTTTATCGCGGCGAGATCGACGATCGATTCCGGAGAGTTTTCGCTAGTTCGCTGGATGGGATAATCGGGCGAGTCGCTTTTATCTTCGTGCCTTGAACGCGATCGATAAGATAATTTATTTTCTTTGGGATGACGCTTTTCAAACGAACCTACGAGCTTTGGAATTTGTCCCGATAAGGACGGCGCTCTCCGAGGACACGTTCGCTCCACGGATTCTTTATCCGCTCGACTTATCGGTCTCGTTCTCTCCGCCCGACTCGTTAAATTCCGGGTATCCGCTCGTGACTTTCTCGCCCGATCGACGGACTTTTCCACTCCGGATCGTCCTCCGTCCTCGAACTCCGACCCGCGAACCGAGTGAGGATCCACTATAGTTATTCTCTTCAACGGCATCCCATTTTTCAAACTCGACTTTATCCTTCGAACCAGAAGCTTGTTGTTGATTTCCCGAAGAGGCGATCCATAGATCATTTTTTTCGAAAAGTCATCGCATTTATCGTAATTGCTTTGTTTCAGACCAGTCATCGATTCGACCTCCTTCCATGAAGGTTTTTCGAGCTCGAAGTGCACCCGGTGATTGGACATTCTTTTGCCACTGGAGCCTGAACTGCGTTTCGAAGATTTCTTCAAAGACGGCCGCCATTTTGCACCGGAATTTAAAGAATTTAGATTTTTCTCCTCAAAAGAATTTTTATCGAGAGCACTTTTATTCTCGTCGGATTTGCTCATAATGGAGCACTTTGAGTTTCCATTCAAAGATCGCCGCCATTTTGCTCCGGAATTCAAAGAACTTCGAGTTTTTTCGTCGAAACAATTTTTATCGAGAGCACTTTTGTTCTCGTCGGATTTGCTCATAATGGAGAAGCACTTTGAGTTTCCATTCAAAGATGGCCGCCATTTTGCTCCGGAGTTCAAAGAGTTTTGGTTTTTTTCTTCGAAAGAATTTTTCTCGCGAGCATTTTTATTCTCATCGGATTTGCTCATAATGGAGAAGCACTTTGAATTTCCATTCAAAGACGGCCGCCATTTTGCTCCGGAATTCCAAGAATTTCGATTTTTTTCTTCGAAAGAATTTTCCTCGCGGGCACTTTTATTCTCGTCGGATTTGCTCATAATGGAGCACTTTGAGTTTCCATTCAAAGATGGCCGCCATTTTGCTCCGCAATTCAAAGAATTTCGATTTTTTTCTTCGAACGAATTTTCCTCGCGAGCACTTTTATTCTCGTCGGATTTGCTCATAATGGAGAAGCACTTTGAGTTTCCAATGTCGACCGGTACGAGCCTCGAACCGCCCGAGGCTGCGCTGCTCCTCTTCGGCGAGTCCGAGGTCTTGCGTGGAATCATCGGCGAATCTGCTCGCTGCCGTAATTTTCTACTCGCAGCGGCTGGCATAAGCTCAGGATAGAACCCTACAGAGCGTAGACTTCGAATTTGACGCTTTTGACTCATTTCAAGATTTTTTGATTCCTTCCGGTCGGTCGATGGCTCGTCCTTGGGCGTGTTCGGCACCGACTTCCGGTTTGCCGATCCATCGCTATTATCTTTAACCTCCGAGCTCTGGCGCTTTGATTCGCTCTCCAGTGACTTGTCGACAGCGATATCGATTACCGATTCTCGACGATTCAGTCTCAAACTATTCGCTCTCCGTTCGCCGGCACTTTTTTCCGATAGAATAATTTTTTCAATTTTTTTCGGGCGTCCCTTTCGAGAGGGCAAATTTTCTATGTCGAGCGAGTGTTTTTTATTCACAATTATTTTCTCTCTTTTAGGCTCTCTACGCATTCCTCCAACAACCGGACTGTTCTCCCTCGACCGCAAGCGTTTCCTCGCCGCATCGACTCTGCTCGGTTTATTACGGACGCCATTTTCCATCCTGGGAGCGGAGCCATCGGCCATTTTGAGAACGTCGCCGAACTGGAATAATTTCGAGGTTTCGTCGGGCCGATGAGCGGGCGACGATAAATCCGCGCTGCAATCGTCGGTTTCCTCGCACGTTTCAATCTCCCGATTCCTCGCCAAATCGACGCTGCTCGATTTTTTATCGGAGCCATTTTTCATCCTCGGATCGGCCATTTTGAGGACGTCGCCGAACTCGAATATTTTCGAGGTTTCGTCGGGCCGAAGAGCGGGCGACGATAAATCCGCGCTGCAATCGTCGGTTTTCTCGCACGTTTCAATCTCCCGTTTCCTCGTCGTTATCTCGACGTAGCCGGGAGAGTCGGCGACGCGTGGCTTAAAATCGTCTTGCGAGTCGTGCGAGGGTACGACAGTCGTATCGCTCGTTGAGCTGAGTAATTGAAGGGGTATATTAGTTGAATTAGAGGTCGTTACTGATAACGTCGTCATTGACCTCTCGCCGTGCCTTTTGTAGTTGCTGCCCGACCCAGGCTCGATCGCACTAGAATCGACCCCGATCTCTTCCGCGCGCTCCCTCGTCGATTTCGCATCTAAAATCAATTCTGTATTTTTTTCAGCCTCGGAATTCGCGGCCGTCGGCGCGCCGTTGGAACTTCGAGCTGGACGCTTCCGACGTCTCGTGAGCGGCGTTGGTCGCGCGATCGCCGGACACTCCTCGGCCACACTGGACTCCGATGTTTTTTCCGCGCACTTGAAGATAATTCCCATGCAGCCGAGTTTCCTCGTCGAGAAGGGAATCGATCGAGAATCGGATGGGATTTTCTGTGCAAGCCACGCACGAAATTGCGGAAATCGAGGTTTTTTTGCTCGAAGGAATGAAGCTGTGGAGAAACGGATAGAATTTCCGAGGCTAATTTTTGGCAATTTTTTTAGGCGATTTCTGAGCCTTTTTTTGGTTGGGCGTAGAAGGTGAAGTTTGGAGATTTTATCTCTCATACTTCGAGGCGCATTTTTTGGGAATGAGGAATTGTTTTCTGGAGCTGATTCTTTGAGGTGATTGAGTTTTTTTTCGGTCGCTTCGGCTGCTCCTGATTCAAAAACGAGAAATGGCGGTGGTGAAGCAAAACCTGTCGAGCCTTCGGTCCGGCACTGAGCGGAAACCTCTATCTCTTGGGACTCTGGAAATTGCGTTGAATCGACGGTAATCTCATTATGAATGTCGAGAGGTTCGAGAAACTGGGGTATTTCAATTTCCGATTTATCGTCATTGTTCTCCGATCGAAGAGCACGTGGGCGATGTAATTCTTCCGAGGCGTTTGCTTTCGGCGCGCTGTATTGTACAGCGACGTGGCAAACTGTTGACTTCGATATTTCATTATCGCTCGAGGATGAAAAAGAAGATATCAAAGCTTCGTCGTCCCCTCGACCATTCTTCTCGGTCCCGGTGCAATCAGCTTTCTTCTCTTGACGATCCTCGTTCACGTCGATCTTCATATTTTCATCGACAATATCGGAGTTAATTTTCTTCTCTCGAGAATCTTCGTTTCCATCGATTTTCATACTTTTATTGGCGATATTGCGATTATTTCCTTTTTCTTTCGTAAAATCTTCGTGTTCGTCAATTTTCTTATTTTTATTGGCAATATTGCGACTGTTTCCTTTTTCTTCAGTAAAATTTTTGCTTCCATCAATTTTCATATTTATATCGACAATGTTGCGATTATTTATATTTTCTTCTGTAAAATCTTTACTTCCATCAATTTTCATATTTTTATATGCAATCGTGCGATTGTTTTTTTTTTCTTTCGTAAAATTTTCGTGCCCATCAATTTTCTTTTTTGTATTGGCAATATTGCGACTGTTTCCTTTTTCTTCAGTAAAATCTTTCCTTCCATCAATTTTCATATTTTTATCGGCAATATTGCGATTCATATTTTTTTCTTCCGTGAAATCTTCGTTTCCATCAATCTTCACATTTCTATCAATAATGTTGCGATTATTTTTATTTTTTTCCGTAAAATCTCCCTTTCCATCGATTTTCATCTTTTTATCGGCAACGTTGCTCTTATTAATTTTTTCAACCGTAAAATTTTCATTTCCATAGATTCTCATATTTTTGCCTGCAACACAGCGATTGATTCTTTTTTCTTCCCTGAAATCTTCGTTTCTATCAATCTTCATATTTCTATTGTCAATGTTGTGATTATTTTTATTTTTTTCCGTAAAATCTCCCTTTCCATCGATTTTCATCTTTCGATCGGCAACGTTGCTATTGTTAATTTTTTCAACCGTAAAATGTTCGTTTCCATCGATTGTCATATTTTTGCCTGCAACACAGCGATTGATTTTCTTTTCTTCCAAAATATCTTCGCCATCCTGTACTTTGGAATTCGCGTCGGTAGAAACGTGAGTCCCGTGCTTGTGAAGAACAGCCCACTGGCTCGACGTTCTCTCTTGTATCCATATGTCCTGTATTCTCTCGGAGAACGAGGCGCGAGCTTCCCCGTAAGTCGTTCCAGTCTCTTTCCCGAACAAATCGGATTTGCCTTGCCAACGTGCGGAGAACAAATGTTCGCGTCTGCGGCTTCCAGTTTCCGGGCGGATTAAACTGGACACGTGTCCGAGGGGGTCGTTGAATTTTTTCTCGGCGTTTAGCGCGTTTATTTTTTGGCGCAAGCTTCTGAGCAGCTCTTCCACATTCGGCTGCGTTAGCGGGGGGACTCTGGGCAGGACCGGAATTTCGCTAGAATTTCGTTCTTCCGTGTCTTTCGTTTTTATTTTGTGCGAATTGTTTTCATCGACGGAAATTGTCCGGCTGTATGATTGGGAATCCTCGATGTTCAACCTCATCGATATTGTCTCACGAAAAGCTGTCGAGGCTTTCACTTTCAATTTCACGCTTTGCGCGTCAAGCTCGCCATCGTTAAAAAAGTCGCTATTGTTCGTTCCGGCTGTTTTCGGCTTCAACGAACTTTGACCGTTTGCTAAATCCTCGCTGCTCTCCTTATCGCCTCTCAGACGCGTGTAACGATTCGTTTTTAATTCCCAAATGTCGCTTCTCCAGTTTTCGTTCCGACGTCTGTAACAAGAAAATGTCAATTCGTGTTGTTGTACGCGAGGACAACAAATTTAATTTTTTAAGGTATTTGGCATCGTTGCCAAATTAAGAGTAAAGACTCAAGTTTGTTTATACAAACCAAATAACAAGTTTATTCAAAGAAAGATAATTAATTTGTTCGTTGACAATAATTCTTAATACAGTCGTCGATTTGTTTGAACATGAGCCTAACTCTGAGACCAACCTCTCTGTTCTGTAGTCGAGTTCAGACTGCCTATTTCTCGGTCGCGATCCGCGACGTGCAAATTGATGCGTCTGCAATTTTATTATCTGCCCATATTTGGGCATATAAAATCGGACATCGTCCGATTCTTACTCGGCGATTCGTTGTTGCCGGGTGCACTACCCGGGCATCATTCGATACTTACTCGGCAAATTCCTACGCGTGTCGGCTTCGCGACGCGGTGGATTTGCCAGTAAGTATTTCCCAATGCATTCTCCAATTTATTTAATACTTCTTTTAATTTTAATAGATACAATAATTCGGGGTACAACAGTGTATAAAAAAACGTATATAAAAAAACAACGATTCAACATTTTTTAAATTAAAAATTTAAAAAACCTTGACCACACATGTCGTGTGTGAAATTTCAGCTGATCACACACACACACATACCTCCAGACACTTTTTCTGAATATTCGAAAATGATGAACACGTTTTCATAAAAATCTCAATAACATTTTTTTTCCATAACAAAGTTTCGTCTACGAGGAAGCAAAAAAACGAGGAAAAATCATTTAAAAATATCGATTTTCACCCGAAATTTATATATAATATATTTTTTAAAATGTTTATTTAAATATACATATATGTCTCGAATAAATGGCCGAGTCTTTTAAAATCAACAAACCGCGCTCGACGCTAAACCGTGCTTGACTCGTCCTCCGATTTAATTGGAATTTTCCGAGTCAAGGCTCGGCCGATTTCGGGTAAAATGACATCTAGTTTAATCCAAGAGCAGCGAGATAGATCGGAGTAACACAATCCGGTGTGTTCTGCGTTCGGAGCCATGTGACGACCGTCACTTGACCGCTGCTCCGCGGCTGGACCCGCGGTCAGCCTCGGCCGAGACTCTCGCTTCGAGAGGAATTAGCAGTAACGGGAAGAGCGATCCGAGCTTACAGAGAAAATCGTTGATCTCTTCTGTCGCAAACGTATCAGGCACGTTTAATTGTCGTTACAGCACGCGCGGCCAACTGGAGCACGCGTGGCCAACTGGAGCACGCGTATCCTATTGTACATGTACCGTGGATTGTGGACTCGTAGAGAGGCGCTTCTATGCACTTGCCGAGGAAAGAAAGACGAGCCGAATGAGGTCAGTATGTTTCCGACTCGACAGAAGTTGCACTGTGTGTGGCCTCTGTCGCGTATGCAGCTTGTGTATTATGCACCCAGCGCGCGGAAGAGTCCAATAAACGCGATGAATTTCGCTCGGCGAATATCGCCGCTGAGTGTCGATCGACATATCGATAAGAAGCGCCACATTTATGAAAGAAAAAAAATTAATATGTTGATAGAAAATCATTTTTTAAAATATTTATGAAAGATTTCCGTTGTATTCGAGGCACTAGAAATTCATGGAGTCGATAACGGATAAATCTGCGAATCGTTAAATGACACTAGAGATCGGAGATTGTAGACAGTCGAGACACTAGTTTGTAAACTGAAACGTTATGTTTGTGTCATATTCATTAAAATTTAGAGGGCTTTTGCTGATGTTGTTAGAATCATATCTGGAAGATTTTTGATCAAAGAAAAAAATACCTTCAACCGCGGTCATTTTTGTAGTTTGTAAACAGAAACGTTATGTTTGTGTCATATCCATTAAAATTTAGAGGGCTTTTGCTGATGTTGTTAGAATCATATCTGGAAGATTTTTGATCAAAAAATAAAATACCTTCAACCGCGGGCGTTTTTGTAGATGTCGAGATATTAGTTTCTGTACTGAAACGTTATATTTGTGGTCATATTAATTAAAATTAATTTGGCTTTTGCTGATGTTATTAGAAACTTATGGAAAAATTTCCTCCCAAAACCAAAAATAGAGTACCCTCAACTATGGGCATTTTTACAGATAATTGAGACACGAGTTTTTATACAGAAACGTTATGTTTGTGGTCATATTAATTAAAATGAATTCGGTTTTTGCTGATGTTATTAGAAAAATAAGGAAAAATTTCGGACCAAAAAAGAAAACATCCTCAACCATGAGTACTATTATCATCGGTAATTTTTTTCTACACGCTAAAAAAGGATTAAACATCTCGTTCATAAAGGTTCCCAATTTCCGTCTCGCTGACCTCACAATTTTTCGTAAAAAATAAAAAAAAGAGATTTTAATATCAAAATACTTAAGATAGTCTAAAACGTCGAGAAATATGATTTTTAGCTGGCGTCCGGATGTGTGTATGTGTGTGTGTGTATGTGACAGAGTTGCATCGTTTAAAATGACTATAACTCGGAAATGGCTTGAGACAACGAGTTGAAATTTGGTACACTAGTAGAGCGATCACGTCGCTTCGTTCAGTGCTATTTTTGTAAACATTGAGGCCCAATTGGCGATTTTATGCGGTTTTCAATTTTTTTGAAATTCTCTGTGGCAGCTCTAACTTTTTATTTATCAAAGAAAAATATTACTGCCTAAAAAAGCAAAATTAACTAAAAAAATAAATTATGCAAGTTTGCGGACGAGAATCGTTTCTTAATTGTCTGACTCTTTTGCCGATCGTCATAAAAATCGTCTTATTTTGTTGACTCGACATTTCGGACCAAGTTTCCTAAAAACAATTATAGGGCTGATAAGATAATCGTTATAATAGTATGGGGAGCGATTTCGGCCACGAGTGATTCGGTGAATCATTGGATTTTTCGGGCAAGTTATCAGCGACTCTGTGGCCTAGCAATTATGCGTCAAAAGGTCGTCCGTCCGTGACCGGAATCGTCTCTTTACGTGGGGCCACAGTGTGTCACGAGTTGTACGCGGAACGCGTTACGCCAAGGGCGTCTGTTTGTCTCTCCGTCGTACCACTGGCTGCACACACGTATGGACGGCTGCCGGATGCATAGAAACAACGTTAGAACCGAGAGAGCGAACGAGATCTCGTAATTTGCATGCGTGGAAGCGCCTCCGGACGCCCTCGTTTTCTTTCCACCGCGCGACTCTGTTACCGCTGATGCCGGTCCAGCTGCTAATGGCTCCAGCGCGGAAACGCTTGATGCGCTTCGGAGCCAGCGGTGTTTCGCACAGATCCTGACTAATCGCCGGTAATATTCCGGTATAAATGCTGAAAAAATTTAGCGATATTTTTTTGCCGAGGTCTGTGTGAAAATTAATTTTGAATTCTAATTTTTGTTCCCCTTATAGTATAACGAATCAATTGCAATTAATCAATTTTTTAGCAGACGAATTCATCTGCCAAAACTTGGACGGGTTTTGAAAATTATTAATGGATTTTTAAAATGATTAATGGATTTTTAAAATTATTAATGAATTGTAAAATTATTAATGGATTTTTAAAATTATTAATGAATTTTAAAATTATTAATGAATTTTTTAAATGATTAATACATTTTTATGAATGGCTCCAGCGCGGAAACGCTTGATGCGTTTCGGAGCCAGCGGTGTTTCGTACAGATCCCGCCGAATCGCCGGTAATATTCCGGTATAAATGCCGAAAAAATGTAGCGACATTTTTTAGCCAAGGTCTTTGTGAAAATGAATTTTAATAATTTCTTTAAATAACTGTTTAATTTTGAATTACAATTTTTGTTTCTGTCCAGTGAAAGCAAATTATTAAAATTCATGACAACATCTTTGTGTGAATGGTTTTTAATTATCAATGAATTTTTATGAATTTTCATTAATATGAATTTATAAAGATTCATTTCCGCGGCTTTGTGGAAATTAATTTTAATAATTTTGCATTCTAATTTTTATTTTAGTAGGAGATTACGTTCTTACGTGACTGTTCGGTGTTCGGCCGATGTCCTCAATTTTAATTATCAATGGATTTTTATGAATTTTCTTTGATATGAATTTATAAAAATGCTATTCCGCGGGTTTGTGGAAATTGATCTTAATAATTTTGCATTCTTTTTTATTTTAGTGGGAGATTCCGTTCTTACGTGACTGTTCGGCGTTCGGCCGAGGTCCTCGAGTGATAGCTGCGGGGATGGAAAATCGATTGACCGGTGTCGGGGGCGACCCTCGGTAGAACGAGCACCGGACTGCTGGAGAACCGTCCGTTTCGCTGTAACCAGGAAGTCGAATAATCACGTTGTCCTCCGACGCCTCGATGGAATCCCATCTCGTTTTGCTTGTACACGTGATAGACGTGATGATTCTTTGGAGGACGATGCGCACCCTGTGCACGGTAATTTTTACGTGCGTTATCGCCGTGACGCAAGCAATTATGTTTTTCATGATCGTCATAGTCGCTTTCCGCACTTCCGGCCAGGTGAATTTCGCTGGGACGGACGGAATTCGTTCCCGAACTTTTGTCACTGGTCGAACCTCGCGATCCTGGCGGAGTTCTCAGCCAGTCCTTCAATCGATTCGTCAGACTGTTAGGGAGGTCGATTATGTTCAAAAACCATCGACGGAACAATCTACTTCCGGTTTCTTCGCGGCCAACAAATTTCGACTCGTCTTCCTCGTAGGATAATTCGTCCTCGCTCTTGTCGTAGTCCGACGAGGAGCCGGAGAACGAACTGACGACACTCTCGTATCTTCGGTACTCCATAGTCGAATTGTTACTAATTTTTAGGTTGATTTTTTAAGTTTATCGATTGGATCGATAAATTTATTTTAACTCTTTTTTTTAGATTTTGTATATTTATCATTGGGCATTTTTTATGAGATTGCATTTAGTGGGTTACAATATTTATAATTCGTCAATTCGTCTTTTACGCAAAATTTAGGATCGAGAGGGTGATTTTTTTTTTAGAGAGAATAGTTTGAGGTTGACAGGTGTAAAGCCTTGGAACTTTGGTAATTTAATAATTGCCTGTCGATCAATCTAGTCGATCAGCTGGCTGGGTATTTTTAACTTCAACTCAAAGCATCAGTTAATAACTATAATAAGACAATTATAACTATAATAAGACAATTATAATTTTATAAGGGTATATTTATATTTTATTAATGTTTTTCGGCAATTAGACGATGATATAAATATAGATATTCGTCACTGGCGAACGCTACTTGGCCGTGGATCGTCTTTCTTGTGAGAAGTTCTAGAATGTATCTTTCTCGGCGAGTGACGAAGCCTCGGAATTCTGGAAACTTGATTTCTCGTTCTTGATTGACTCTTCCTTTTCGTTGCCATATTCAATTCCGATTTGGAATACCAGACGCTCCCGAAACAAGTTGTTTCTATCCATTTACCGTCCTCGCCACTCTCCACCGATATTCTGTCGCGATCGGTAACACTTTTGGATTCCTTTGGCTCTCGCTTCGATTTTCCCTCGTCGGAAACTTCCTCGGCAGAGCTTTCGTGATTTCGATCTATAGTGGACTTGGACGATTTTCTCGTTTGGTATCCTGGTCGAAAAACATTATAGTGTCCAAAAATGTTATCAAGAAGTTAAAACCTTTAACCGTCGCTGGAAAAAATCTATATCTGTTCTGCCACAACCAGAAAAAAATTTTTTTACAAATGCCCCGAAAAGTAAACGATTTTTAAAAAATTCAATTTAATGTACGATTGTGATGACAAATTAATATACTTTTACAGCGAAATTAAAGTAAATTATTGGAATTAAAGTAATTTTATAGTAAAATTAACGTGAATTATTGAAAGTAAAGTATTTCTAAAGTTTTTTGTGACGAATTTTTGTTCACAATGTAAATATATATTTATTTGAATTTAAATAAATATTTTTACTTTTTATTTTTACTTTTTACTCGATCCGATTATCAAGTCTCTGCAGCAAAAAATTATAATAATCCTAACAAAAATTCATTTTTATCCACAAATCTCTAAAACGTAAAATTTAGCGATAAGCGATCTTTCCAGACACCGTTAAAAGGTCGATAAATCTATAACAATAAAAGTTATAATTTACTCGATAAAATATCTTCGATCGGTTCGACGATGCAATCTCCGCTAGAGTTGCTGAATCGTTTCTCGCTGCATTTGTCGGAATCTCGATTCCGACTGGGTTTTTTATAGAGTGCAAAATACTCCTCGTCCGTCGTTTCGGTAGCGGTAAAATGGACGATGCCTCGATTTGATCTCCGCCGATTTATTGGCCATTGACACGATTCGTCGCTGGCCGGCGTAATCGGTAAGGTTCGATCGCGAGGATATCGACGATTTTTCGACTGCGAATAACCGTCTCGATTTTGAATTATATTTTTTCCGGTGTTATTTTTTCTCCTCGCTTTTGTTGATAATTTTTTTTCGTGATTGTGGCTCAAGCCACCCTTCCGCCAAAAATCGTTCTCGCGATCGGGATCCAAGTTCGTTATTCTACCGATAAATCATGTAAAAAAATTTAGTAATTTCGGACGATCGATTAATTAACTTTGAGTACCTAGAGGTCAAACTTCTGGAGCTGTGCAGGTTTCGAGAATCCGAAAAAACACCCTTAAGACGTTTTATAACCGAGTTCCAAAATTCGACCAACCAGCGTCGAAATTCAATTATAAAAGAGCTCTGCTGACGCGTCGAACGGGAGTGAGAAATTTTGGTTTCGAGCAAATTGCGCAAGTTGTCGCTCAATTTTCTCCCTGGATTGTTTCAATGAAAATTTATTTATTTATTTATTTATTGATTTATTTACTTGAATATACGGGACATGGCCATTAAAAAAACAAAAAATTAAAACATTTAATTAATTAATATTCTTAATGTAAAAAAAATTTTTTATGTATTTAATTAATGGTAAAATGGTAAATAATTTTTTTTAAAGTTCATTATTTATTTTTTTGGTAAATCGCACCTCGCATGACACACGGATGTCTCGACGAGTACCGATCCAACTTACGAAAACTCGTGCATGATGGCATGTTCCCCTATTTCTTCAGCGCGGCCATTAAATTTCATATTTATGTAAATTCGTCAAGAATTCGCATAGAAATATGACTCGTAAAAAATATATCAACGTCGAAAAAAATATTCTACAAAAGGGTTAAGTGTATAAAAAAAAAATACGTGACCACAGAGTGAACGGTGCGACGTGAATATCGCACCGAGCGAATAAACAAAAGACATAATTGTATTTTTTTTTAGAAAAAAATATATTTTCCTTTCGTCGAAGGAACGATTGGACAATCAACACAAGTAACACGATAGTACACAACAGCAGGGGGAATGTTCTTCAATACGTATTTCATCGTAGATTAAAGTACACATGCACTCAGCAAAAATATAACTATAAAAAGTTAATTAGTAAAACGGAGCATTGTTTGATATATTAATAGTAAAAATACTATGAAGTATTTGATTTTCTGTTCTTGACATCACAATCGCATAAATTCATAATGTGCGCAGTTGAATTTTTTTTTTCGAAGTTTCTTCTTGAAAAAAAAAGAATGGAAAACTGCTATTTTATGAGACACACTCGGCGTCCCAGTTAGTCGGCAGCACGTCCTTCCAGGCCCGAATTAAAGCGGACAGACCGCAGGGCTCTCGACATGCCGGAATAGCTAGGGGATGCGATTCGATGCTCTCCGTGTTGTTCAAATATTTCACCTGTAATGCATAGTCAAATTTTAGTCATTCGAAATTTATTGCTTAAACCTTTAAGGTAGCACTAGCACAATGAATGACGTCGCCTAAGTTCGAGAGAAAAAAGACAAAGATTACAAACACTTTTTGATGAGAAAAAAATCTGAAAAAATGCTAACATATAAAAGGTGCTGAAAAGATTTCTTGTGCATAATAATAGTTTCAGAATGTTCATAACAAATTACTGAAAAAAAAAATTGTGCAACAAATTATCCGGCAACCGTTTTTTGTTTTATTACGAAAATGATTTGTTAATTTTTCTGAATACGTATGAATTTTTTCAGAATTTTATCTAATACTTGAAAATTGCGATTTTAAACAAATTTTAA
>JAPYZD010002375.1:0-16140 GCA_030522725.1 Ichneumoninae sp. B BG-2022a | reverse complement strand
GCCGGGTAATTTGTTAACCAATTAATTTTTTGATGAATTTGTTAATAACATTTTGCGATTATTATTATGCAAAATTAATCTTCTCAGTACCTTTAGTATGCATGATTTTTTTCAGATTTTTACACCATTAAGAAGTACTTGCAATTTTCTATTATTGTTGTCGAACTTATGCGAAGTCAGCGCGCAGCGAGACTCCCTCCTTAAAGTGATCACTGTACCGTCGCCGTTTCTCTTTCTTTTTTCGGGTTTTAACCCCCATGGAAATTAAATGTATTCAAAAATATATTCGACATGCTTTATTTTTATATTTAATATATTTCGCCCAAAAATTGTATATTGTGGTGTAAGAAAATACGCTTATATTATCGCGCTCTCCGGTACCCTCGGAAGCAGCGACATACCGTGTCAAAACCTCGATATATGGAGCAAAATGGAAGGGAGACAAATTTGCGTGCTCGCGAAATTAGAGCAACCGCTCTCTTTCGTTCCGGGGATGTCGTGACGGAAGGACGCTTCTGGTAAACATTGTTCGACTGTACGGGATTTAGCGAGGTGTTCTCGTGTCTGAGGTCCCGATCGCGCTTGACTGGCCGATAGTATAACGAATAAGAAATGATTCGTACTGCGAGCCCCGGAACAAAGTGAAAGAGCCAACGCGGAAGCCATCTCCGAAAAATAAAAGATGAGTACTTGAAATTATATGTGAAACAAAAAAGAAAACTATTTTGCCGAAAATTATAATCTGACAGTAGAATAATTTCTGTAAAGGTATGATGGAATGGGTGATGCTAGGATGTATTTTTAATTAAGTTAATTAGATTTATACCGGAAAACGAGATGGACGAGATGGATATGTTTGCCTATTGTAATTTTGATTTTGTTTTTGTTATATGTATATAGTCGTATGAAATATTTCGGAACTAATTATATATGAAACTGATTCGCTACGTGGCTGCAAATAAGACAATTAACTTAACTTTTTCTGGAGCGTTTATGTTACAGTTTATTTTACTTGGATTTTATTAATTTTCTTAAAGGAAACCCTTATCCTAATTTCAATCGAACGTTATTCATTTTTTCTAACTTACAGTGGATATAAAGGATAGTATACTTGAAGAGTACACGCTATAAAATACTTGTTCTTATATATTTTCTTATAAATCATATATATTTTTTCCATACGGTTTATATCATTTCGATGACATGTCTATAATATTAAAAGATATATCCAAAAATATATCGATTGTACATCGAAAAGTAAAAATGACATAACGTCACTCAGAATTTATGCTTGCAAATCCGAAATCTTATGAAACGGCGCTAGAAACTGTTTATCAAACATAATAACTTGTTGCCGTGAATACAAAAAAAATGTTGCTATTGTTGATTTTTTTAGCTCACATTTATGGGTCTCAAAGCATTATAAAGATTGCATTAGGTTAAAATCAATTTAGCTGTCGGAATTTTATGATGTGTTGAATCTGTGGCAAATGCCAGTTGAACTGATTTTTTTTATTCCTCTCACTCACTAAATGTCCTCTCCGAGAATACCAAGAAATTTCGGAATATGCGTTGTTATAGAAAAAGCTTTGTGAAAAGGAAAAAAAAATCACATGACGAAGAAATGTGACAGTTTTTATTTTCAGAGTACATTTTTGCTTCGATTAATAATCAGCGCTTGTAAGTTACATATAAATTATCATGGAGGTTCGAGTTTAAAACAAACACAGTAAAAAATAATACATTAGACCCCAAGAAAATGAAACAATAAAATAAATCCACATGGAAATTCGACTATAACAAAGGTTTAATAGACCGTGCGAAAAAGAAAGAACAACAAATTTCATAAAAACAAAATTAGCCGAGAAAAAGTATTATCACAAACTGTTCCAACATAGAACGCGTCACACAATCCACTCACACATTCATTCGCACAATCATTCTTACAAAATTATAATCTTCGCGCTCGGACAAATGGTTAATAACAATGGTATAGCGGTGTATAAAAATGTACTCAGCTGAGTTTTTCTTTTGATCGGGCTTTCTCGGTGGCTCTTTCGCTCTGGGGACGTCGTGACGTCCGTTCGTGTCCGGGAATTAGCGAGGGATTCGTGTCGGAAGTCCCGAGTCGGTTTGGCCAACCGATAACTCCACTATTCAACCGATAACCCGTGAATCGCAGTGATCAGCGAGCCCCAGAGACTACCGAAAGAGCCACCGAGGTAGCCCGATCAAAAGAAAAACTCAGTTGAGTACATTTTTATACACCGCTATACAATTGTTATTAACCATTTGTCCAAGCCCGGAGATTATAATTTTGTAAAAAATATTGTGTGAATGAATGTGTGAGTGGATTGTGTGACGCGTTGTATGTTGGAACAGTTTAAGAAATTTGTTGTTCTTTCTTTTTTTGCACGCTATATTAAAACTTTGTTATAGCCGAATTTCCATGTGAATTTATTTTATTGTTTCATTTTCTTGGGGTCTATTTATTCTTTTTTACTGTGTTTGTTTTAAACTCGAACCTCCACGATAATTTATATGTAACTGACACGCTGAATAATTTTTTTTTCGTATCATCCTGCCAAACATGTTTATGCATGAAAAATGATGTACTTACAACTCACAAAATAATGTGTTGGTGTCTACCACGCCTAATTTACAAGTTTCCAAAATTTTATTCTCGAGTATTGATAGCCGAGTCGATTACATTATATATAATAGCCGAGCAGACTAAAAATCGAAGGTACCGGTTTCGAATCTCCACCAATGTCAACATTTTTTTGTCGTCTTTAAGATTATAATTTGTATCCATTGATAGAGTAATTAAATTACATAGTTGAAAAACTAATGATAAAGGTGCCGCAAAGCAATTATTGCACTATTTACAAAATAGCTAGACTGTACATTGCAAGCATATGTACATACTTCTATATGTCACATAAATTCATTTTACATATCAGCGATATGGAACGAATATATGTATTATATATTTTACATATATGAATACATATACAAAGGGTACAATCTATAATAAATCCAAAAATATACTTTACGTATAATTACCGAATATATATAAGGGCACAAAAACTTACATATTTAATTATATAGTTTTAATGTATTTTTAATATATCAGAAGTATATCAGACAGATTTTTAATACATGCCACTACATATCCATCAGTATACTTTTTTCATATACTTAATTTTCATGGGGGAATTGCCGTGCAAATAACCAGCATGAAAATAATCACGCTGCTTAAACCGCAATGACAAAGTCTCGATGGAAGTGGAGATTAAAATATCGGACGGTCCCGGATCACTTCATGACGCGTACACATAAGAGAAATTGCTGCACTTTTTATATAAAAAAGAAGTTTGCTGGTCACTGGTGAGGAGCACTCAAGCCAAGTGGCGAAGAGGGCGTTGCGGAAAGATAGGTGAGCGAAGTGGCATCCGTGGCAACAAAACGGTCGAGGCGCGACGGCGACGAGGGGACGGTGAAGAGGAAGGAACGCAATCAACTTCGGGCTTGAGGAATCATACTTGGCGGTTTGAGCGGCGGAACCTGCCAGTGAGGAACGCCGGCAGTGTGGCCACTTGGGAAATCATCACCTTACATCAGGTCGGAGGCGCGAAACATCTGCTCTCGCCCAACGGCATAAACTTTGTTGTGTATAACATGTTTTTTCTTCTTCGTTGTCTCGCGGGCGCGCGTCTGGTCGAATCACTTTTCCGAGAGTGCGAGAAGAACGGAGATTGAGGGAAGCGAGCGACTATTTATCCCCGGTCGAAGAAAGAATCGACATGTGAGGGAAAAGTTCGCGATTGCGTCGCCCACTATGGATGGCTGGCGAACGACGCCGACAAATTTGACTGTCTCCCGGATATCTTGACTGACGCAAAGCTCGCGCTGCGACATTTTTCATTTTCGCGTTTCTCGTGCGAATCTAACGGGACGCTCGGACGTGGGAGAAAAATATGCTCGCGAAGGAAATCCATTCTGTCGGATATACCGAAATCTCCTTCGTTGCATTGGGATGGCCGTGTGGGGATGGAAACGTTGAATAGTCATGTCAAAATAAGACGTTGAAGAGGGCTCGTTGAAATGGCGGGGGAGAGGACACGAGTCGGAGACATTTCTCGTGTACAGAAACGCGTCCCATCCGCCATTTCCACCCGGGCTATCGGACACCCGGTCGGCTATATCCGTCTGCCAATATCGTCTACAATACAAAGTTCCCTGACAACTCTGAGACCGACCTCTGGCGTTCCATTTCACGGTTCGGAGTCGAACGGTCTCGTCTCCGTCGTTGTCATGCTCGTTGCCCGGCCGTTTCGTCGCCAGCTCTTATCCTCCACGTTGCCCGGACTTTTCTTTTTTACCGGTTTTCGATAGCCAACCGGTTGCATAATTCCGCCCGATGTTTCGTTTCGACTTTTGCATAGTCAATGAAACTGCATGGACAATCAATCGGAACAGAACTTATTCGTTCGCTTTCTTTTTTTTTATACCGAAGGAAATTGGGAAATTCGGGCAAAACGGACCAGCTTTACCGATTTTTTTTTTTTTTTTTTTCTTCAGCGGAGAATGAAAATTACGCATTGGTATAAACATCGGCTCTGGACCTTTCGTAAGCGTTTGTCCGTCTGTACATTCTGTAGGGTACGCAGCGTACCGATATACTCGACAACGAGTGCCGACTGATTAGTTTACTATTGGATGCCAGCATCAATTCACGTTTCTGATCTCATTTGCACCGGTCGTGCCCGCGCCTCCACTTCAGCCTCATTCGATTACAGACGGGGCGCGGTAACGGCACGGTAATGAAGCTAAACTGTAAATAATCGATCAGGAATGAAAACTCGCGCGCCTATGCGGTAGCACGAAGTCTCGTTCTACCCTACATTTTCGCCCGTCTGTTCATATATACATATATATGTGGTATGTATATACACACCCACTGTACAGCAGCTACCGCCAATTTTAGGAAGGATAGACGCCGAGGGAATTATCAAATTAATCTTGTAGATGGAACACAAATGTAGATGGAATTGAGAGAAACGCAGATAGAATATCGAGCGTTTGGTAAAAAAAATTCCTGGAAATTGAGATCATAATTAATAAAAATTTGGAGGTATAAATGAGCGACTTTATCGGCTTACTGGTTTGCAGAAGATAGTCAACACATTTCCACTGAGATGCAGTTACAAATACATGAAGCATCAATACGATGTTATAGGAAGGCGAGACGCCGAGGGAATTATCAAATTAATCTTGTACGTGAAACACCAATGTAGATGGAACTGAGAGAAACGCAGTTAGAATCTCGAGCGTTTGGTAAAAAAAAATTACTGGAAATGACGATCATAATTAATAAAAATGTGGAGGTATAAATTTGCGACTTTATTGGCTTACTGGTTTGCAGAAGATAATCAACACATTTCTACTGAGACGCAGTTACAAATACATAAAGCATCAATACGATGAATATTGTTGCTATGAGAAGCGGGGTAAAATGAAGCAAAATGGAATATTTTATTATCAATTTGTAAATCCGGCACGGAGAAGAAAATGTTGACCTTTATTCATTCACCTTTAGAGATATAAATGTACCTCCAAATCCAGTATCCTTATTGGCATACTGATTTGCAGAAGATAACATATTTCCAACTAGACACGGTTGAAAATGCATGAAGCATCAATATAATGAACAGTGTTGGTAAGAGAAACGGGATAAAATGGGGCAAATCGGAATATTTTATTTACAATTTGTAACCCGGCACAGAGAGGAAGTCTCATCTCAACCAAAAGTCGGATTCGTCTCGCTCTGTCCTACAACCGAAAATTAAGACCTTCATTGATTGAATTTTCGAGTTATAAATTTACCACTTTATCGGCGTACTGGTTTGCGAATGATATTCGACACATTTCCAATGAGACGCGATTACAGATACATAAAGCATGAATAGTCTTGCTGATAGAAGTGGGGTAAAATGGGGCAAAACTGACGATGTTTTCTTTAAATCTTTTATCTGACAGAGAGGAAGTTTCCTCTCAACCGGAAGTTCATTTTGCCCCGCCAGGTCCTACAACCATGGGAAATATACCGATGTACTCGCTCACTCGCTCATTAGCTTCCTGTCCCCGCTCGACCAGTGGAGTGCTCGCAGTTGCCGCTGCGGGGTTTTCCGCAAGGGGTCAGCCGGAACACGACTGCACTCCTCCAACGACGTTGAAAAATCGGGCTGATTACTCTTCGCCGAGTGTCGCCTACTTCGTATGGCTTTTATTGTCGTTCCCACGGGGTGGCAACCGAATCTCGAGCGCCGAAATCGGCGCGGACAACTCGCCTCTGCTTGCGCTGTAAAACGCGGATCCACGTCAACAGCAGCAACAGCAGCAGCGGAGAGGGAAGAGAGGTCTGTTATAGTGAACGGGTGAAACGTGGCGAAGGGGGCGGTGTACATGCGAATGATAAATCGGAAAACGAGTGAAGCCTCCCGGGCTTCTACGACGAATAATGCCAGGTCCAGCTGAACAGGCGGGGATTTACACGTGTACGTGTACTTTTAACGTACATTGCCCGGCATACACACAGTCAGAGCCGTGTCTGCAAACACGATGGAGCGAGCCAGCGAGCTCGGCGTTTAGTACATCGTACACGGTGCCGCTGTACCTGTACACCGACCAGTCCGGGACTTAGAGTGGGCTCTCCGCTGGGTTAACGAACGTTACTTGTTTCCCCCCGTTTCTATTTACTCGGACGCACCGTGATTCCATGGAGAGGACTCGAATAAACGTATATCTCTGAAGCTCACCGGTAGGATTTTGCATTCATGCCGGCCGGGAGAAGTTTTGTGGATGCGAGCCTCGCGGGCAGTCGCGTCTGACTAGTCGTTGGGCTCGACTACTTGGACGGACGTTTAACGTCATCCTTTCATCGCTGGGTCGCAAATGCGTAGGGGAAAAGTGGCGAATATGAACTCGTCAGTGTGTCATCGATTTGGGTCATTAAGCATGGTGGGCCATATTCACCCCCTTTAACCTAATATTTGCGAGGGACGAGTGGCTCGGTTTGCCTGGCTTAAATTATTTTTTTTTTAAGCACCGCTCGATGGAGTGAAACGATGAATGTGATAAAGTTGACTTCATGTAAAAAAAAGCCTTTCAAGTGTACGCTTATCCACCCTTCCGGCATTGGAGCAGCGATATTGGAAACAAAAAATTCAATTAGATCTCGAAATGAAAGGGGTCTGATCAGTCGCTGGGTTGCACCACTGGAACAAAGCGCCGAAGCTTCGCAATCATCGCCCATGGCCGACGCGTCTGTGAATTTGATCGATACACGTTTTACGCTTTTTCAGTGTTTCTTTTTCCCTTTTTTTTTTGCTAATGTCTTTTACACATATGCCGTCGCATGCGAGAGCGACGCAACGAGTCGACCTCCTCGCGAAGAGGTAATTCGCTACCTTTCTGCAATTTCTATTACACGAGTACACTTTTTAAATTAAATGTCAATGCAGCAGAGTGCTTTGCTGCCTGATCCTTTTCTTTTTAGTTTACTCGCTTTTTCTCCCAGTTTCGCGTTAATTGAAACGGTGAATCGAGGGGAGGAGGTAATTTATTTGCCTTTCATCGACGACGTTCAATCTACGTAGTTACCAGCGCGTTCATCGCGGTAGTTATCGTACCTGCCACCGACGGCGATGAGAGAGCCATCGGCATTCGTGCGGGTTCGACGAAACAGTTCACCGTCGCGTCGCGCTGCGGAGTCAGATTTACAAATGAATGTCAGACTCGAAACCGTACGCGGCAGGACGGCGAGGGAAGCGCCAACCGAAGTAGCTGAGTTCGAATAAGGTTCGATGCACGGCGTTGTTACGGAACGAACAACTTCGGACCATGAGCGTAGGTGTTGGCTACGTACTCCGCTCGCAAGTCCGGGTAATGGATTCGTTGCACCGGTAATACGATGGGGAAACAGTTTCCGTGCCCGGCGCGAGGCAGAACGGGCGAGTACCTTTCGCGAACATGGACATTGATTATCCTTGAATCTTTATCGGAGCGTGAAGCTCGGCTTTGAATGAAAATCACTTAACCAACGAATGAACTTGCGGAAGGAATAAAAAAAATGTTTTTGCACGTCAAAGAGATACCTTCTCGCGTTGATGAACAACTTATTTGCCAAGCTCTCGACTACGGTTCACCAGGACCTGGAACTGATACCGTTCACGCTCTCTCTCTACCACTGACGGCAGCTTCGCGATAGTCGAGAAATAAATTCAATCGTGGATTCAACGCGCGGTGGAAAGAGCAGCGCAAAACGGACGACTTTTTTTGCCTATTTTTATTTCTTTTGCGAGACATAAAAAATTAAATGTTTAACCTGAAACGAAGTAGGGGAGACCCGGGCAAAATGGCATAGCGGGGCAAAACGGGTCAGTGAGGACAAAACTCAAATTTCCAATAATTTTTGGATACCCCATTTTGTCCCAACGATACATCCGGATTTTCAAACCCGTTTTGCCCCACCTACCACCGTCGTCACCATCGAAAAGTTGTTCATAAATTGCGTTTTGTCTCATTATCCCGTTTTGCCCCGCTGTGCCATTTTGCTGTAAACGTTAAACACATTACTGTACTTGCTTTAATCCGGCTGGCCAATCTCGTTGTTCTGAACTCACCTGAAACATACAAACACAAAAATTTCGTTAGTTCATGGCTCGACTGGAGTGAATATTTCTTACCATAACAATTTTTTTTACATCAATCATAAACATAAAATAAAATTGAACACTCTGGTAACGATCGGCAAAGATAAACATAAATCATTTGCGGTACACCATATCTAAGTCGGCTACGGACGCACACCCAGAAAAATAATTTATTTGACGGTCACCATTTATTTGGTTTAAGTAAAATATTTATTTAAATTAAGTAAATCGTTACTTAAATGAAATAAATATTTATCTTAATCAAATAAATATTTGAGTTAAACCAAATAAACGGTGGCCGTCAAATAAATTATTGTTCTGGGTGCACCGAAAGTTAGGTAGCTTAGCTGAGTGCGGGTAGGGAGTGCTACACCGAAAAAAAAGTTTGGTAATATCGAACTAAGCTGCAGTTGCGGGTGGCGAAAGAAATATTTGGTTGATTGAACAAAATGTTTGTTAAATCCAAGTAACTATTTGTTGAATAATTGTATATTCGGTCAAACAACTAAATATTCGTTCAATCAACTAAATATTTCTTTCAATCGACCAAATATTTCTTTCGCCACCTGCAACCGCAGCTCCGTTCGATATTACCAAACCTTTTTTTCGGTGTAGGGGGGAATCGGGATGGGATTCAGTAAAAGCCCAGAAGCGTATACGGTGCAAAAATGGAACAATTATAGTTATAACATAAATAATTTGCGAAACTCTGATATAATAAATTGTAAAATTGACGAGATTCCCGAAATAGCATTTACGGTTTATTCGTGACTCCGTCAAAGGAATTTCTGAAATAGCGCTATGTAAGAGTGCCGACTGATACGAGAAGTCGAGGAAATCCGTGGGCGATAAGAGGCGAAACTGAGACGAGTGGAATGCCTTCGTTGGGTTGCGCCAACGGTGACCCATCGACGGCGAGTCTCGTCTCTTTCCTCGATCGTCATTCTCGTAATTCCCTCGTTCCCGGAGTGTGGGATTCCACCCACACTGTCGTCGTTTTATTTTTATCGTCGTCTTACATCTCTCTCACGCTCGGAATTCTCGTGAGCTGACTGCAGAAGCTCCGCACGCATTGCGATCTCTCGAGGGAGGGGGGATCGCTAGTAGCATATAAAAAAAAGGTAACGGACAAATAGAGTCACGAGCGTGTAAACACCCATCGATGACAAAACGACGTCGCCATGAAATCACTCCTTAGTCAGTATGGAATTCGAGGAGCGGGAGAGACTCAGCGATGGCGACTCATTCGCGCTCCCATAAATAGCTAATGGGTGAGACACGAAGTCACTGTAGCAGAGGCGAGGTGAGATACGAAGTCACTGTAACGATCGCCAAAGCGATCGACTGCTCGGTCTATTAGTAGCGTGTTATTAGTCGATTAAGTCATCGGAGATTGACGGACTTCAAAGAAATAGCGTATCTACGTCGTAGCTGCACCATCGATAAATCGATTACGTATTGTGCCAATATCGGCAGCGACTTAAGGGGTTGCACCACAGTAAAATTTGGATTTTTTTCTGCTTATAGTTTATAGTGTCAAGAATATTCTGTCAAATGTTTATCGCGTAATGCAGCGAATTACGAAAGTTAGAGACCATTGTGTGGAAAGTGACGCAACGCTTGAGAAGCGGCGCCGCCGAACTTTGAAAGCGTTTCTCTCAGAAACTGATTTTCAAGATCGGTGTCCCTGACACCTCAAAAATAGATTGATGGATTTTTATGAAAATTTGTACCGATATACTTCGACAGATTCTTTAGACTTTGATGGTCTCATATTAAAAAAAAATTATAATTTTAAATAATATTTCTATAAAATAATAAGGACGGCGTTGTATATCATATCTTAAGTAATAATTTAAAAAATTGGTTTCTGATAAAATGACAAGTTGATCTCAGGGATACCGCAAAGGAACTTCTAAAAAAATGTTGACCGATAGACAAAATATATAATAACAATAACATTGAATGAAAAAATGCCTAAATGTTGTTTAACAAATTCTCCTTCCAGCCTAAAAAAATTAAATTGATAAAGCGTATATTTCGTGAGAAAAAAAATCACGAAATGTGCATGCGTTTTTCCTATTTACTGTGGCTTAAGCCCTTAAGGTGAAGATAAAGTCGCGTGAGGGAGCCAGAAGTACGAGAGAGATAGCGCCACTGGTCTTAAGGTGGAGCGAGAGAGAGAGAGCGACAGAGAATGTGTTTTACTTCACCTTAAACGCGCGATACAACGTTTGGCAGATAGCAAAATCCAAGAGCAGCTGTATTAAAGAAATTGAGTTGAACGCTCGATGAGCTAAGCCTGAAGAGCGGCTTGGCGCAGCCGCAACGATGGAAGGGCGGCCGGGTGCTAAGGACTACGAAGAGCAAGGATGAGGAGGAAGAAATAAGCGGAAATTCGGTCAACGGAGCTAAGTCCGCAACGATCTTCGCTCATCAACTTTTCTTTTCTTATCAGCTTTTCTTCGTCATCGTTCCCGATCGTCGTAATCTTCTTGTTCCTCCTATAGGATAGAGCGGGGCAAAATGGGACAGTTGGGCAAAACGGGACATTGAGCAAAACGTAAGTTTCCAATCATTTTTGGATGTCCCATTTTGCCCTGTTGATACTTCCAAATTGTCTGTCCCTTTTTGCCCCATTGTCCCATCCAAAAATGATTGGAATATGGTATTTTGCCCCACTGCCCCATTTTGTCCCACCGTCCCGTTTTGCCCCGCTCTTCCCTACTTCATATCCACCTTGCGTCCATCCATTTCCATTCCATTTTCCATATCCATATTGCGTTCTACGGTACTTCACTGGTCCGTCTGCGTTATTACTCCGCACCGTCTGGTCGTGCAGTACTGTTCGTAAATGCCTGGGTTTCCTTGCATTTTGCTGGATGTCTCGGCGAATGTCTTCGTTGGTATTTTTGAGCCAGTTAAAACCATGGCGCAAGATAGAGAATTCAGAAAAACCTTGTGAGCTTTATCTTGATAGGCGCTGACATTTGTAGTGTAGTTGGATTTAGTACTACAGGTAATAATTATTTTATTCGCTTAAGATTATTTTAGGTATATTAGGCTGAGAATTTATTCATTCATTGAAAACAAGCTAAGCTTAAGGGCGTTAATCGAGTAAAATAAATATCGTTTAACTGGATAGCATTTTGTATACTTAACAGCGTTTGCAAGTTTTCGTTATAGTCCACTACTTCTGGCCGCAAGTATTTATTTATACAGTGTTCCCTAAGGGGGGAATATAGTGGGCATTTCAACAAAACATGTGCTAGGCTTCTGTCCTCCTCGGTATTACATATGCTGAATATTTCGGTCGTATCTACTATGTGTGTGTTTCCTTTGTCAGAGAGCTTCAACCTTGACTTATTGCTTAGTCTTAGTTCTGCGATAATTCTTGCTTTCGCTATAGGTATTCGCCAAGTTAGGTATTCCTCGCGGCCATACAGACTACTTAGGTTTCGGATTATATGTGAGTTGAGTACTTTGTCAATGTTTCTGCTAATGCAGTTGTTGGTATATTTCCGAATTAAATTTATCTTTTCTTTTGCTATACAGTCATGAACAGTATACGCGCTCAAGCGTCCAACATACGTTTGCAATGGAGTTTGACGAACGACCCGAGTAGAAATTTTCGAGCGTTACATCGGGCCCTGATAGGGTCCTGATAAGGACCCTATCAGGGCCCTATCAGGGCCTGATAAGGCACCTTAGAAAATACTATAAAAAAATAAATATTAATGTACCGAGATAACTATACAGCTCGTATAAGGTAAACGGCTCAGTTACAGCCATCGAACGCAATTTCTACTAATAATGAAGACAGGTTTCCTTTAATAGAAAAGAAATTCACGACATGTTGAAGAACGGTTTTTACTCTTGATTAATGCTGCAATACGTATATTTTTTAAATAAAATGTTCCATTTAAGAATTGAAGACGGCGGCAACTGGGCCGGTCAACTAAAGGTTGTGGAAACTGGGCCGTTTACCTTAAGTACCTTAAGTACAGGGCCGATGTAACGCTCGAAAACTTCTACTCGGGGAGTGCACGGCAGATGCTCCGGGCAATTCAATGCCTTCCAGTTAAAAAAAATGTCTTGAAAAAAAAAAAATCGATTTCGGTTTTTCCTATGAAACATCAAACCGGTTCTAACGAACCAAGTAGGACAGACGCCAATCGATTATCTCGATAGCTTTCGTGACACGTATTCTTTTTTTCCTCTCCACCTCGACAGGGCCATCGTAAATTCAGCAGCGTCGCCCACTTTCCGGGAGTGTGGAGCGAGCCCGATCCGTGTATAGTACGCGGCGACCATGATAGTCCCGCCGCGTGAAGGATTGTACGAGACACCCGATGGTGGCAAACGCCCCGGGACGTTTTGCTCGGCTCTCTCGTAGCGACGACACGAGGGCGGTTTATATTATCTGCGTACCTCCCGCATACATCTGGCACATACTCTCCGCGGAATCTATCTCATATATCTGCCGTCTAGCTCGACAGCACACCGTACATACTTAATACATAACCCATGTATGCATAGAGAGCATAATAGGTGGGATCGTGCCACGTGTGCGTTATAACCGCTCGTGTGTGTTCCCATCTCGTCCCCCGTACGAATACGTCGTCCAAGGGATAGGGACAAACGAGAAAGACGATATGCCCGTACGAGCCGGAGAGTTCTACGTGGCGTACTCTCGGTTCAGCCTGTTAATTACCAACCAACTAACCAGGTCCCTGGTAGACTACAATCGTCTCTTCCATCGTGCCCCCTTCGTTCCTCCTCATTGCACCCCCGCCCCCTTTCCCAAACTCACAGGACCCGAGGAACGAGAGCAAGAGAGGCAAAGGGGAGACAGCTTGGGAGCACGGAATTCTACCACCGCATTATTCCCCTCGACCCGTTAATCCCGTCCTAACAAGGGTTTAACTCCGTCAGGCATCCACGTCTATTTCGCGTTCCAGGCACTCGACGAAAATTCCTCCGTGCCCGAAAGAGCTGCGAGACCGACGGAGAGGATAACCGGATGCCGCCCGGAGGACCGGGAGGGATTGATAAGGGCTCGGTGAAAGCACCGTCGCGAGACGCTCTGGACGTCTACCCAAATTTTATTTAAATTTATTTGGCCATCTGTCAGCTCGAAGACTTTCCCTTGCGAGGAATCTTACGGCTCAGTCGGCTCGTTCTTCCGCGTCTCTCTTCTGCCATTATGCATTTTTATTTATTTATTTTTATCGCCGCGAAGTTTGTGCCCCGATCGGGTTCACGGGCACGGGGCCTGGCCGTGATCTCGGCTAGCTTTGTCTACTCCGAGCGCGACGCGCCGCATCGCTCGTATACCGCCGATTATCATAAATTATCGTAAATTGTGAGAGATCGCGTCGCCGCGTCCTCGAAGATATGGAGATCGTCGCGAGGGCATGATTGAGATGAGACTCGGCGCGCACGCACTTTCGCCGTCCGCAACACGCTCGGGGACAATAAATTTTTACCGTGGTACGAGCTTCGGATGTATTTAATTATGGTCGACCTTGCGAACAGCCGCGATCGTACGCTGGGATTTAAGTGCCGTAGAAGAGCGCAAGGAGAGACGCCGATGCTCTCGGTCCCGGTGGTGTTATACTCTGCGCAATATTCTATGCAAACTGCCGCGATAGTTGAGGTAATTCAGGGTGATACGGTCTGCAGGGTGATATCGCACGCTGTTCCCGGGAGCTTGGGTTTATGGACGCGTCGTGACACTCCGACCTAATTTAATTCCACAGCTTTTTTTTCTTTTTAGTCCCATTTAAAATTAACAACATTAATATTAGTAAGTTAACTGCTGCAATGTTTAACCTATAATGAATTTACTCCGCGTTTCTATCGAAGTGTACTTCTCTATGGTCGGAGTCACTGTTCTTGAGAAGCTTAAATGTTAAATGCGCGAACTACTATATCGATCGAACGAAGTTTTCCTGAATTAAACAATTCGAGGTCCGTGGTCGGAGATTAAATTCGCTAAATGTAATTCGCTATTGGATGTTAACGCGCATTTCTCTACTCGTTGCAATACAATTTTCTTAATATTTAATTAATGTCTAATTAATTAATTAATTAAAAGTATGGTGAAAAAATTCCACCCGGATTTGAACCGTAATCCCCGGATAGCTGGTCCGGTGCGTTACCCGATTTGCCACTGCGGCCCCGATGGAATCCCCTTGCTATGCGATTTTTACTGCCAGACATAGGGGAGAGCGGGGCAAAATGGCACACCAGGGCAAAACGGGATAATGAGATGAAACGCAATTCTCCAATAACTTTGAAATGGTGGCGATGGTGGTATGTGGGACAAGACGGGTTTAAAAATCTGGATATATCGTTAGGACAAAATTGGGCATCCAAAAATTAATGGAAAATTGAGTTTTGCTCTCACAGTCCCGTTTTGCCCCGCTGTGCCATTTTGCCCCGGTCTCCCCTATGTCTGGCAGTAAAAATCGCATCGCAAGGGGATATATTTTTATTTTGACTGTGGTAGATTTCTATACATATTAGTAAGTTAGTTGCGGCAATGTTCGACCTAGAATGAATTTACTCCGCGATTCTCTCGATCGGTACTGCTCCATGGTCAGAGTCAGTGTTCTTGAGTAGTTTAAATGTTAAATGCACGAACTACTATATCGATCGAGCGAAGTTTAAAAATTCAAAGCAGAAGTTTTCAAAATTCCCGAAAACTTTGCTTGATCGATATAGTAGTTCGTGCATTTAACACACTGAGAGCAAAAACGGGGATGGCGCGACATACATGAGCGCTTGAGCCAACCGAATATGGTTGGCTCAATGACGATTTAGGTGGCTCAACCACCGAGAGGTTGAGATAACGACATAAGCTTGGCTCAACCTCTCGGTGAGGTTGCGCAAATACGGCGAAACTGATGGTGAACTTGAAGCAATCGACCTCATTGAGGTTGAGTCAACCTCAATTTGAATCAATCCACCTCACTGAGGTTGTCTTAGCCTTGATGAGATCTATTGATTCAAGTTCACCATAAGTTTCGTCGTATTTAACCTCACCGAGAGGTTCAGCGAACCTTATATTGTTAACTCAACTTCTCGGTGGTTAGGCCACCTAAATCGTCATTGAGCCAATCATATTTGTTTGGGTCAACCTCTCATGTATGATCGCTCCATCTTCGATTTTTCTCTCAGTGCATCTAAGTTTCTCAAGAACGCCGACCATAGAACAGTAGTACTATTCTAGAGAATCGCGGAGTAAATTCACGGAAAAAAAAAATTTGCTGGGACAACATAATATATTGCGCAACAAGGGTCGAAAGTTGGCGATTGCGACGACTGTGAAGTTTGCGGCCCGAGCGAAGCGAGGGCTGTAATCACACGAGTCGCAATCGCCAATTCGACCCTCGTTCCACATCATACTTTTTGTCAC